>JAZHYW010021153.1:0-15167 GCA_037355805.1 Ixodes ricinus | reverse complement strand
GCGTCTCATTTCGGGCAAACGCGGTTGCCGACGAACATTGGGCCAGAGTACGTATAACATGTCACTGTGTTATAGGGTTAGACATGTAATGGCAATAATGACACTTCGTTACTTTATTAATTTCGTTACCCTCGAGGCCCGGAAGCATTACAGAGAGAAGGTACACAAACAAAACAAACAAAATTCGGAATAAAAACAATAATATTACAAAATATGCAGTGAATGCATGAACATTCGAGGGTTACATTTATAAATAGGGTTGGTCGTTGCAGTTGTAAATTAAGAAATTTAAGATAGTGACACCAAAACGCGGGAAGGTGGTTTCATTCGGATAACGTTCTGCATCCGAAAGAGTCGATTTGGCTGCAGATTCGCTGTGATGAATAGGCAATGCGAGGGAAATACGGAGGAGGACGAAGGAGCTGGTCTTTCAGAGCAAGGTTAGTGCAGTAACGTGCAGATCGCAGCATTCGCTTAGGTGCCCAGTAGGCTCCCCATGAACTCGATCGTTTAGCGGCGCACCGCGAGTCAGCGGCCCAGCACCACACATTTCAGTCCCGGCCTTCTCAACTCTCGCCTGTCAGGGAGGAGAAACAGTGGGAGAGGGGGAAAGGGGAGTGTCAGCACGGGAATGTTTACGGCTCGTTTGGCGCCCCGTTGTTGTTGGGACGTCGCGCACCCGAGGAGACGGCAATCTGAGACTGCCACGCCGGAGAGCATCAGCAAGACGGATGCGGGGCGACCATTCCTTCCGGCATGCAGACGAGTGCACGAGGAAATAAATGCCCGTCAACGCGGTGCGCTTATCATTCACTCTCAGAAGCTTCTGCACGTATGCTGCCCTGCGGTGCACACGGAACACCGACCATAAATCATTTTCCTTTCTCCTGTTTAGTTATCGAGGTAAGTGGTCGGTACCATGCTCCATTGTCACCATTGAAGCTCCCCTTTTATGAGAGAACGATATCCATCGCCCTATAGCTCATGGCCTACGCTGGTTAAAGGAACACCGAGAATTGATGATAACGGCATCGCAGGATGTACTATTGTCTTTAAGATGGCGTGCGAGAATTTCATGAGAGTGTGGTAAGTTGCGTTTGCTTCGTCTTTGAATGGCAAAGCTGGCAGCACGTACTTTACTGTAACAAATTACGAGGGAAGCTCGAAGCACGTGGAGCGAAAGCTCGCGCTTCAATCCTCACTCCTGTCAGTTTCAATCTGGACGAGCGTCGTGCCGGGATCTGGCTGTGCATCACTACTGCGTGATATGTTGTTCAAGTTAAAGACCCCATGCGAGCAGTCGCGCTGCCCTAGTTAAGTTTCTCATCTACGGCGTGTAACAATGCCATCAAAAACCCTGGCACACTAAACTCGCGCTGCCCATACATCTAACGTCAAAAGTGACTTTGTCCCTGTAACAAATTTCATTCATTAAATGACCTCTCGGTAAAAATTCGTACTTGAATTTGGAACTTTATAATGAGGGTAATTTAGTACCGTTAATAAGTACCCTACTTCGTTAATTTCAATAACTATTACTCGCCTTTGGTTTCATTCGAAAAATATAAATTACCTTGAGAGAAACGAAAAGCTGCGTCGGTACGTGAAGGGATAAAAGAATATTTGCGAAGCAAGCGCCCTTACATTTGGAAAATAATGTCATTGAGATTAGTTAAAGGTCTGCCTAAATTTGTAATAAAACTCGAAATGGTGAAATTTGTCGATGTAGGTAGGAAAAGCCTTTACGGAAAACTCCTGGAGGAGGAGGAAGAGAAGGAGAAAACTTTATTGGTGGACTTTTCGCACGATTATCGCTTTTTTCCCGCTCCTCTCGGTCTGAGCCCTCAGTCTAGGGCCCCGTTGGCTCCGGCTATCCGGCTGACCCGCTCGATCAGCTGTAGCTGGTCGTCAGGCGCTGTGCTGGACAGTGCAGCCTCCTGGAAGCCTCGGTGCAGCAGCCAGCATTTTACCGAGACATCTTCTTTGAAGCTCGGAAAAATTGAAAACGAGGAGCTTTTCTGTTTTTAAGCGCACTTTGCAACGTAATTTAATTACTTCCAAATAACTTTTACGGAGCTCAACAACTTAAAAAATAATGTAATCTTTTTATTTTTTACGATATTAGCAAAGTTTGCCCACGTGTAATGCATTCTACTCCACTCAAATTCCCAGCGCAGAGGACGCCACTATACCGGATGGAGCCTAATCAAGCAGCGGATCGTCATGGCGCTGGTCGTCTTTGTGTATTTCTTATTGCCGACTAAGCCTATATTGCGCAGTGAATGCGTCGTGATCCTTCGCTTTGTTTCTGCACGTGATTCTGGCGCGTGACGAAGCACTTTTGGCGCTGCTAAATTCACTCCATTGGATCGCACCGTCTTGTGTGGTCGGACTTCGTTTGATTAGAATCGAGTTGAGTGAAATTTGTTTTTCACGATTGTTCGTATATCGAATTTGTTTCTAATGAAAGCTGGTGTTTTCCCACTCAGTATATGGTGTAGTAAGCGCGAGAGAAAGCAAGCGCATTGATATACGCAAAACGTACTTGGACGGAATAAAGGTCGACTATCACTGACCTCTATCTACGGAGCGAGCTTATCAAGTGACCAGGCTCTAACGTGACGTTTCAGGTGCTCATATTGTGCCTGTAATGTCACATCAAAAGAAGTATATTTCTTGGTAACAAAATTTTTCGGCCTCTTCATCAGGCATGCATAATGTTTTAACAAAGTTGGACGTGAGCGCGTCGGTTTCATATAACTCGTTACAGAAAGAATTAACAAAACGGGTCCGTCATCATCTGTCCTTCTTGTTCATTATTTCTGGTAACAAGTTACGATGTTTACGTATTCACGTCACGTCTTTAGTGTCTCAATTAACGTTAGTGAATTAGCTCAGTTAGGGAACGGCCCATAAACGCTGCTTCCACGAGCAATTACCCCCCCTTCCCCCCGGCTCACCTCCCGTCATTCGACGCGCCACCGTTTCGAGGACGTCCGCTGTGGAAACTGCAGTGTATTCTATGGAACACATGCTTTGAAACACAGCGTCTAGATGGCCTTTCACCGTCCTCTTTGAAACACACAGTTTTGAAACGAAAACCTAGATGGCGCTTCAAACGACGGGAGACGAACTGAAGGGAATGAGAGGGGTGCCCCCTCCGCAGGAGTTTCACAACTGAGCATAATCTAGTAACGTCGGTCACAACTAACAAAACTCTTTTTTTTTTCTTGCATCGTCGTACAGATAGATAAAAAGCTCCTCAATTAGCGCCATACCTCAACTAAGAAATTACATCGTTCAGGATGTGAAACTGAACTTGGAAAACTGTCAAAGTTCCGACCTTCCTGATCTCTAACTTTTATGTTAGTACCGAACAAGCAAACTACAAAGCAACGAAAAAAAAGAAAACGCTTGACGGACGACGCACCATCTGCGCGCTTTCTAGAGCTTCATATGCCTCGAGACATAACGCGTGAAGCGCCATCTAAGCCACAAACCGACACTAGGCTCAAGGGGGCTCAGGGGTGACGGAACCTTCAACATTGGGAAAACACGAGACTGAGGAACGATGAATATGAAAAGCGCAAGCAAAGCTTTCAAAACTCGATGCTCGGAGCGGGGAAAAAAAAAAAAATCCCGACGACGTCGAGCAAAAAATATATATATCTATATATAAAAAGAAAACAGAAGTCTTGTTTGACGAAACAAAAGCGCTTTGCCGAATTCTGCGGGACTTGTTTTTGTGCCTTCACGAGGTCTTTCGCGTGTGCTTGGGAATCTCGGGAGGCTTTCTTCCTCCGCGTATGTAATTTTTGTGTTTCTCTGCCGTCCGTCTGAAATGTGCCGTCTTATTCGCACTTTCCACCGGCGACATAGTTTCCATCTCGCGGATTTCGAGCCAACTACTCCGCGGGGGCTCGTCGCGACGGGCGCATTTCAACGTCACAACGTGTTCGCTTTTCTCTGCTGCACAGGAGAATCTGACCGATGGCGAAAAGCGACAAAGTCGCAGCTCTCCTACTGCGCGCACATCATATACAAAAGACACGATATCCGCTGCAGACATGATGACAGAAGTACCTGCGGACATGCAAAAAATATTCTCGAAGCACGTTTGCTTCCTACACTTGTGTGCTTCGAACATGTCTGCCACCAGGTTTTGTGTGACAAAAGTGTCAGGGCCGTCATACAAAGAAGAAACAGGCCTCAGACACTGTCTATACACTGCCTTTTCTATGATGTTTCTAAAGTTCAATTGTTTAGAATTTCTAAAGAAAAAGAAATTACACATAGTGTAGGCAACCGAGAAAAAAAAACAACTTAATTAGGCAGATTTGTGTTAGCGAATTAACAGAGGTAACGTAGTCCACGTGATCGCGACGACCTCCGCATCCACCTATACTCCGTGTCACTAGTTGTGTGCAGTGCAGGCGAAGGCAACGCCAGGCGAAGAGAGAAAAGGCGAGCACTAGGAAGGCGGGACGGGAGAGGAGGGCAATGGAGGGCGCGGGGAGAAAGGGAGAGCACTAGGAACGTTAGAGAGGAAGGGAGGTTTCTCTCCTCGTCCCCAGCCTTCCTAGTGCTTGCCCTTTCTCCTCTCGCCTGGTGTTGCTTTGCCTGTACTGCACGACAACTAGTGGCACGGAGTGTAGGTTAGCTATTATACACCTTAGACAGTTGACAACATTCTACGCCAAGCCCTACATGTAGCAGGATTTGATTCGTGTATTCTAAAACACCTAACATAGAACAAAGAATAAAGATTAAAACCGGGATTTAGAAGCTGCTTTACCTTATCTTCGTTCGCCAACACGCTATGAACTCTTCTACTCCACCTCCGGCAATACCCGTGGTGCCCTGCGTTCCTAAACAGTGAATTGTTTGGCGAGAAAACAGGAAACCTCGATTTATCTTCCAAGAAAAAAGGCGTTTTCTCTCTTTCTTTCTTTCTTTCTTTCTGTTTTTACGTGCGGTGTCGCCAGTTTCTCGACTTATTGAAAATACTGGATTGATGACAAAAACTCTATGCGCTTCCGTTGGCTTTATCATAACATAAACTAAAATATAAAAAGCCAAACCACAAGGGGCGTCTTTTCACGCGCTTCGCCCGCGCCAGCGTATACGCGGGTCGTTCGAGGCATAGCCTCCTATCTACTGACAAAGCCTGGCAGATCCCCACGAGAAGCGGCCGCCGAAATGGAAAAGGTGGAGAGGCAGACAACGGATGAGTAGGAGAGCCACGTGACTTGCGCCCCGCTGCGGCGAGACGCCGAAACACACTTCTTCCGAGTGAACAAGTGTGCTTCGGGTCCTCGCCGCTGCGAAAGCTGTGCGCTGACGTCCGGGTTCCCCCAGAAATGGCTGTTTGATGGTCTGTGCTACCAGAGCCTCGCAGCTCCAAATCTGCGACCGGGAACTCTATGGCTCCGCCGTCGAACTGCCAGGCTTTGTGAGTATAGAGGAAGAGAAGAAGCCAATAGAATAAATAGATCGGAGAGGGGGAGTGCATCAAACTGGAGTTCGGGGAAAACAACAGCTGGATTTTATTGGTTGGTAATAAAAGAATTTTGGTAGGTTGTACATTTCTAGTAAAAAATTCGGTAAAAAAAGAAAAATCCCCCTCCCTTTCTCAATATCCCAAATACTTTTGACGCACCACTGCCTGCAAGTCTTTCCAGAACTATTCAGATGCGGTGCAGACTTCAAACAATAGCGCGCCATTGAAACCGAAGTTATCTTTTCATTCGGAGTCACTTTCGCCACTCGGAAGGGAGCCAGTGGCAACCCAAGGAAGAAAACGTTCCTGGAAGAACGTCTTTTTATTTTTATATGGCCCTCCCTGAAAATCAAAAGGGTTAAGTTTTCCAAAGAAAAAGCAAAACGAAACAGAAATAGATTTTCCTTTCAGTACAGCGCACTGCCGCGGTTCGCATTCTAATTGGACCCGGGTTCGTCGGCTGGCGCGTCGGAGCGCGCTGGCTCTCGTTGCGACAACGGCCATTGGACGCAGAAGGCGTAGTCCTGGCTTTGCCAATTAGCGCTGCCACTGGCTACGGCACCTCGTTACGCTGATGACCTTCTTCGTATTCCCCGGTGATGAGTGCCCGGAACCCACCTCCCCTCCATTCCCCTGTTTTCCTCTTATTTTTGCGACGGAATGAAATGGCTCCACGAGACCTAAAACCAGGGTGTCGAACCGGAACCGAACCGAACCGAAAACCGGAACAGAACCGTTATTTTTAGCCGAACCGGAACTGAACCGAACCGAAATCTTCGCCGCCATCCTGGAACTGGAACCGGAACCGAACCGAAAAAAATATAACGGTAACCGGTTCAAAACGGTTCAAGGGAATTTCTTTTTCTTTTTTGTTAGTATCACAAAATTAACATATGGGAATAAAAATTGGCGGCTGTATTTCTATCTATTGATCAAATCGTCATATACAGTAGTGCAATGTATGGTAAATTGTGGGTTTTCGTGTCGCTTTTGTATTGGCACTATGATTAACCATGTGTCACGTGACGTCATGGTGTCAATACATGTTGTCAAGTAATGTCACGTGACCTCGTGACGTCACGTGACTCCCCGCGTCAACTCAATTTAATTTGAGGAAGTCACTAGATGTATTAACCTTGTTGACAGCGTGACGTAACATGACATCACGATTCTGTACCGAGAGTCACGTGACATTGTGACGTAAGCGATTTTCATAACCTTTAGTCGAGTGCTCGGGATCATGACAATCAGCATCGCCAAACATTCGGGTAACGGCTCATGTCAATTAAATATGATAATAGCCCAACTCTAACAATCGGACACTTGCAAATTCTGAGAGCTGCATTTGTCATCCTCTCTTTGTTTGAAAAGAAGGTCTCATTGTTGAGCCCCACTGTCCCCGGCTATTTAAAAAACCTACCGTAATCAACTTCGTTCGACAGTTCGACGAATGGGCGCTTTCGCCCCATTCTACATTCTGCAAATTGGCCAAGGGCGAATTGCCCTATTCGACGAATTGTCCTTCTTCCAGTTGTCCGGCGACCAATGGAATTGCGACGAATTGGCCGGATTCGTGGTGCAATACGCTTCTCCTACAAGAATAGAAAGCCACGTGTAACGATCTATTCTTATATTCATACAAGATGCAGGCTATTGGTACATCCGGGTGTGAACCTTCTGCTGTACGCCGAGATGGGTGCGCTCGCGCGTCCTTTATCAGGAGTTAAGCTCCCACGTACCAAGACGTCATGAACTACCTCAACAGGATCGCGAGCTTCAGAGTGCCTCCAGAATCCAGTTAAATTACATGGGCTCACTCTAAAAAAAAAAAAGGGTGTCATGGGGTACACCCATAGGGGGTGTATGTGCTTGTCACATATACTACACCCTTTGGGGGAACACTTGCACACCCCAAATATGGGAGTACGTGTACACCCGTTGGTGTGGTGCACATGTACACCTTTTTCTACAGAAATCTCACACGAAGGGAACACAGGTGCACCCCATTCAATGGTGTACGGCTACACCTCTTTCTACACCCAATGAAATGAAAGGGAACACAGATGCACCCCGTTCGAAGGTGTACCATTGCACCGCTTCATAAACCCGCCTCACTCAAAGGGAACACAGATGCACCCCGCTCAATAGTGTACCATTACTCCCTTTCTACACCTACTGCTCTCAAAGGGAACACAGCAGCACCCCGTTCAATAGTGTACAGTTGCACCTCTTTCTACAACCACTGAATTCGAGGAGAACACAGATGCACACGATTCAAAGGTGCATGGTCACACCACTTTACGCACCCACTTCATAACTAACTTCATAAACCTATTTAAGACATCAAGGAAACCCTTAAAGAACGTATGCGCCCCGGTGATAGCAAAAGGCAGGTAAAGGGACACACGGGATTGTTTTCAAATCTCATAAAAGTTTATTAGACAGCTTATTCCGTAAACAAGTACAAACTTGCAAGCAATCCGTGATATTTGAAGAGGTACGAAGAACCTTTTACACAACTGGGAAGATTACTAAGCAAGCAAGAAACGGAAGTGAGTCTTAAGCGGTGTCTTTTCTCCAAGCAGCCGGCAGAATTATTTCCACGAAATTCCACCAGCAATCGCCATTCATTCATCGAACGAAGTTTCATCGACAGCTGTACCCGCGAAGTGACGTGTACGGAGGGGACAGGTTGATTAACATTTTCGCAATGAGCCGCCGCAAACTGTTGCCACGAAGCGGCGTGAACGGGTGGGCTGAGTCGGTGAGCACGCATTTCAGAGATACACGCGCGACAAAATGTCCCTACAGCGTGCATTTCGCGTAACGAGTGACGATGAAACGTTAGTGTCGATGAAACGTGTCTACAGAACGTGTATCAACGAAAACGTGTTTTCACAAAACGCCAAGAGATTAAGAAAGTCAGCATTCTACCTGCAGTCGTCACATGATTGTAGTCAGCTAATGGCAAGCGACTGCCGATAGAATTTCGGGGAAATTATTCTCCCGGCTGCTAGAAAATAGACATTGCCTAATTCTAGAAGTAATCCGGAACGGAACGGTCAATTGTTGCAAAGAAGTGGGTTGCAGAGCACTTACGATGAAAAATACCGGACTCGAAATATGTAATCCGAAATATATGTCGACACGGGCACTGCAGCACAACACAAACACAAAAACGAGAAGAAAGGGGTCCGTGAAGATTCAACACGATGTGGCAGAAGCAGTAATTTGCCGAACCGAACACAAAACGCATCAGACGAATTCCTTGGGCTTTTTTGAAGAAATCGCTTGTTGCGTAGGACGTTTCAAACACTGGAAATCTTGGTACAATCGAATACGTTGTCGCGGACGAAATCTACGGCAGCCCCGCTGGTCGCAGCACAGCACACAAGAAACTAGGCCGGGAGTCAGACATTCCGAGGTCGGGAAAAGCTACTACGTCATCCGTGAAACGTTTACCACATGATCACGCTCCTGCCGTCACCCCCGCCCAGACAGCGGAGTCGAGGGATGAAAAAGCCTCCAGTTCATTGGTCCGGCAACTGCGCACCTTCTTCCATGCTTTCAGCTTAAGGAGAAAAAGAAAAGAAAATAGCAGCTCCTTCAAGGCCAAAAGGGGGCCCCTCGCAAAGGCTTATCTTCAGGAGCAGCCTAACAATGAACATATTGACAGGACTTGTCACTTATATCCTCTTGAAAGTTCGACCAAAAGTTAATAGTGCAGTGGATGCTACCCGTGGCCTTGGCCTTCAGGCGGGTGCCGTGCTCTGCCTTATCTCTAGCTTGGAGACTGTAGTCACGTGATCCTACCCGGAGACCCGATTGGCCTAAAACAAGCATAGCGTCTACTCTACTGTCAATACCGAGTGTACAGGATACCTCCATACTTCCTAAGAAACTGACCAACCCAAAAAGTGACCTCAAGAGGGAATCCAAGCACAAGCTGATCGGGTCGCGTGGCTAGCGTGAGGTGCACTGATACACCTAGAGGTTTTTAAGGGAGAGGAGGATGCTCATTGTCGGTGTACAAGTACACTGGCTGGGTAACGCAGGGTGCATCTTTCAGGAAAAGGGTGCATGTGCGCCCGATGCACCTGACTACACCCTTTTTTCTTAGAGTGCTTCTGAAAACCACTATGCATGTCAAACGCAAAAAAGAAAAAAAGTGCGTACTGCGTGATACCAGTATTATCGCTCTAGTCTGTTGCATGCAAACCTACTGGCAGGGAATGCATGCGTATATAAATTACTGACAACTGCAGTGTACAGTGAGTAGTTGCATGACTGTTCTAAAGATTGACGAGCAAAATGAAAATTTGTCAAATTCACAAACTTGTTCTGCATTTACTCATGAATTGTCGGGTCCCACTCCCAACCACCCCCGTGCATTTATAGACGCGTTAGATGTAGATTTATTTAAAAAGAAAAGAAGATATCTATATTAATATTTTTTATTAGTGGGAACTTACGCTTGTGCAAACTGCTGATGACTCGCACCAACAGCTCCCAAAGCTCCTTTCAGAAATTTAAATATTGCCTGTGCGCATAGTCAGTGGCGCTGGCGGGCGGTCATGTCTTTACAATGCGGGTCTCCGTACGTAGCTCATCTATAGATCGAAACGGGCAGGGATGAGGACTGAACTAGAAATTCCTGGGATCTGAAGCGCGGCTTTCATAGACGTCCCCCAATTGCGACGCACCGGAACCCGGGACACCGCATCCCTATTATATATTTAAAAATGGCTGACATATATGTCATCGAAACATTCGAAACATTTGAACTGTCAATATCGACACCTTTAACCGATGGGTACGTAGCTGCGCATCGGCACTCAGCTAACTAACTATCATGCCTTCCTATAGATGAAATTAGGATATTTGTGTCTCTTTGTGTTTCTCTGTCGGCTTGTCAACGTCAAATTCTGTGGCACGACATTTTAGTATGACGAAAATAAGGCAATGCCTGCAGGAACGCGGATTAAATATACACACAAGTCTGCATATTTAGCAAGACAAATCATACGAGCACGTGACAGGCGAGACGGAATGTCCTACCTGCCTGTGTGTCCAACGAAACGAAAGATCCAATCGAGACGGAATGTACAACGAGCCTGAATGTCCATCGAGACGAAAGATCCAACCGAGACGGAATGTCCAACCAGCCTGAATGTCCAACGAGACGGAAGGTCCAACCGAGACGGAATGTCCAACGCGCCTGAATGTCCAACGTGCCTGGATATCCATTATTGGATCTTCCGTCTCGTTGGACATTCAGGCTCGTTGGACATTCCGTCTCATAATCAGTGCGAAGGTGCGTATAGATTAGAGTGAACAATTGCGATTACTCCTTGCTGCATGATTAGTCGCATGCATGCGGTGCTGAGTGCAAACAATGTTTGGTTAGATCAACAAGCATTTTGATTGCCGCTCGGTGTTTCTATAAAAAATAGACTGAAAGGAATTGTCCTAAAACTTTTGTGACATTTCGAAAACTTCATTGCTTTTAGCTCAGTTGTGTCGTCATCATATACATATATATTGTGAAGCGTATTTTGTAAACCATATTTCATGATATATATGGCCACGAGGTGCTCATTTCCTAATTTTATGTTATGTAATATTCCCTAGTTTAAGGACACAATCACGATTTCACTTTTAATACTGCGACACAAAGTTGTACTAATCACGGGTATTTTAGGCGACCTACTGCACTTCGCGACAACATTTTATACCGTGTAAATAGATCAGCTTGAATTTTAGAATTTTACTTAAGCACGAAGAAAGGACAAGAAAATGCAGTATAGTTCTAAATTTCAAGTTGATCTATTTACAGGTATGTATCGACAAGCTCAACTCTTTACTCTTGTACTTAAACGTGTTGATTCAGGCGAAATATATGTTACTGGTAAACAAATGGGATGTTGAGTCGTATGAACACGACGTTATGTACGTTAATGTAGATTTTCTTCTACTCTTGCGTCGAAATTAAATAACTGAATTTCATATTTTTTGTACCCGAAAAAGAAAAGTAAATTGCACGGACGATCGAAGAAACTATAGAGTTAATCGTTTCACGGCGTAAATAGTGTATATTGCCAGAACAACACGGAAAATATATTCTCAATTTAGCGGTTCAAACCGGTTCGAACCGGTTCGAACCGGTTTGAACCGTTATTTTTTGCTGCCCGGAACTGAACCGGAACCGAACCGAAAGCCGTGAACCCGAACCGGAACCGAACCGATAAAAATTTCGGTTCGACACTCTGCCTAAGACTACTCAGCGTGTAGCGCCCTCGCTTCTGCGAGGTTGACGTCTTCGTGCATTGCTTACGCACGTTGAGTTTAGCAATATAGTTTTATCGCGGTAAACCTCCCTTGTTTATGCATTTTTCATAAGATATATTACACCAGTGATAGTCTAAACGAGGTTGCTCTTTAGAGCTCCCACATATGTGTCATCCTGTACCGACCGAAAGTCTAGAAATATTTGTACTTTGACTCGTTTCTCCCAAAACAAGCCTAGAGAGGAACCCCCTTCCCATCACCGTCGTCTCTCTCACCGATACGTTTCACTTTAACCCTTCAGTATCTAATAATCTGTCGTAGCCGCTCTTTGTACATATTTCTTTGTTGAAACAAAATATGTTTACCACCCCCTACCCTCTTTAACGCCTACTGGCCCTGAAAGTAGATTAAAAAATAGTTTGTGGAAGGCGTCATATTTCTCTACACCACCAAATGCTACTGCATGCGTAATTCTCCGCGATGCACTCGAAGCACCAATCACTGGTCTCCCGCTAATGAGTTTACCCATTGAGAAGGATGAACCGTATTGCGTCACAATGGGCATGCGTTCTAGGTGGCAAAAAAAGCATCAACTCATTTTGCCAATGAGGTAGCATGGTAACTGGAGCATGATACCTACGTCCTTATAAACTTTTTTGAACTGACCAAATAAAGACAATGATTCGTATTCTGAGTCCGTCACAGTGCGATATAAAATCAATAACTTTTTAACCTTTCATATTCTCAACTTCTTACACGGCTGACGGTGAACCATACTTTCAAAGATGTGTGATTCTGTGCTGCACGGCGGAACATTTAAGACAGCACTCATTGGGCTTTCTTCGATCAGTTCATCCAATCCAAACGGCGATCAAGGGTGATGAACCAATGAATTGCCGTGAACGCGTTTCGATATCGATGAGCATCGTTCCGCCATGCGGTCGTGTATCGCTACTGCGTGATGCACGTTAAAGACCCCAGGCTAGCGGTTGTTCTGCACTGGCTAAATTTATCATCTACAGCTGAGAGACAAGTGACCAGTTGAGGCAGACTAAGTTCAGGCTGTACACACATGCCCACACCCAAATTTCGCCCCTTAGTGGCATGACATTCAAGAACGATACCAACCGCCAGTGTCACATACCAACAGCCAGTGTCAACAACAATTATTGTTTCTCCTTTAAACGGCGTGTTTAAAGGAGAAACAATAATTGTTGTTCGAACGCTTCGCAAGGCTGTGTTGTGTTGTGCCTTACACTCAACAGAAGTATTTAAGATACTAAATATCTATTTAAAAATGTATTTAGAGTAGTATTCAAGTTATTTTAGCACTAACTATCTTGAGTAGAGTACAAATACTTTGAAAAAGTAATGGAATTACATTCGAAAATACTCGGCAAGATTTGCAAGCAGGTAATATAAGAATGAAGAGTCAGAAAGGTGTGCACTATTTGTATACATCTTAAAACCTGAGACTGTGGTTGGAAAAGTTGAAGGTATTTAGGAGAGGCAACAAGAAAAAGAAGAGGCAAGGTCTCAAACTCAGCTAAAATCTTTATTGCGTTCGCGTCTTATATACTCCGCTTCCAATGACGTCACCAACGTTGACTCCCAACCGTCACAGTTCAAACCACCAGACCCGAAACCGAGGACAAAGCAACAAGCGGACAACTTTATACAATGGCTTATACCTGACCTTAATCTTCGCTAACATCAATGTACCAGTTACAAAAGGACCGAAGGTTTACGGCACCCTCCACAAAATCTGATAAGAACTACATCACTAAAAGCAAACTACCGTTCAAAACCTCTTTATACAAACAAAAGACAAAGAAAACCAGGAAGTCCAAAACGATAACGACGCCTCGAAAGGATCGCTCAAACCAGGATACTAAGGTTCATTGCTTTGTTCAGCATAGAAGGCCGCTTTTACAACCGCAAAAAACGCTTCGCTTCGTTCCCAACCTGCAAAGACGCCTGGCTGATGCAATTACCCGACGTCTTAATACAAACAGTTTCCTGAACAACACGTTTCATGTCATCTTTCTCTTTACATATTACCTCCGTTTTTGACCAAACAGCCTTACAACCGCGACATTCCTGTAAGTGCCTAGCTAACTCGGAGTTTGAAGCATTGTTCCGGACATTCCTTTTATGTTCAGTGAGCCTATCATTTAAACACCTCGAAGTTTGTCCCACATACTTAAAACCACACTCCAATGGTATTTCATATACCACTGACCCTTCACACGGAACCGATTTATCGCGGTGCTCCTTCTGGCACTTTTTTTGTCCTGATTCAAAGGGTGTAAGATGGCAAAGCTTAAAATCCGCAGTACACACAGTTTCTATACCAAACTTCTTCGCGCTTGCCTTCAAATTGTGCGAGATGTCGTGGAAGTACGGAATTACTGCTCGTCGGCTGTTTAAGACCTGCTTGTTTTGTTTGCCTGTGAGTTGAATAGTAAGCTGTCGTCTTATAAAAGTGTCCTCATAACCTGCATTCTGTAGTCTTGTCCATTGTCTCTTCAAAGCTTGGCTCAAAAAATGAGTGCATGATTTTGACAACGCGTTCCCAATTAGCGACTTTGCGATTCCCGCTTTAACGTTTTTCGAATGACAACTCTGTTTAGGGAGGATCGGTTTCACCGTTTCCTTGCCATATTCCCAACAAAGCCCGTTGCTTATCTGAATCCGTAAGTCCAAAAATTCTAGTACATCATCTTTCGGTGTCTCTACTGTAAACTGCAACTCCGGGGCCGTTGCCTTTACTAACGCTTCAATAGCTTCCGATAAGCCTTCTTTAAATGTGCACACAATGATATCATCGACATACCTTCTGACGAAGCACATCTCTGCGGTTAACTCACTCGTTTTTTTGGACAGCGCTGCATCTAAGGAGTTGAGGTAAATCTCCGCTAAAATAGGTGCGACTGACGAACCTATACATACGCCTTCCTTCTGGACATATTTGCAAGCGTTGTACTCAATGACTGTTGATTGCAAATAAAATTCTAGCACCGCGAGGAACCCTTCAATTGACACCCCCGAACCGGACTGAAACCTGACTAGATTTAATTCTAACGCATCTCTCACCGCGCTCATCAATCTTTTTTCTCCAGCGAGTAATAAAGATCTTTTATATCCATTGAGAACAGTGCGCATTTCCTCCCATGATTAGTGTCCAAAATGTTTACTAGTTCTTCCGAGTTTTTTAGTGAGAGTGAGTTTTCAAGCCTGACGTATTCTAGCCCTTGCTGTAACAAACTTGAAACAACCTTTGCCACGTTCCCGTTTTCATTTATTACCACTCGAAGGGGCATCTCCACTTTATGGTCTTTTGAGAAAAACTTTAAACATAAGCCCATCCTAGACTGAC
>JAZHYW010021151.1:0-14950 GCA_037355805.1 Ixodes ricinus | reverse complement strand
ACATCGGACACCCGTAAAAAAGAGAATTCATTGGCAGCATGAAAGTGCGCCATCGGTAGCTCTCTCAGATAAAGAGGTTTGTTTTTTGCGTGCTAATATGAATAACTGTGTGTGAACCATTTCAGCTCCGAAGATTGTGTGGTGCCTGATCGATAAGTAGGTGTTCGTGGGAAACCCCCTTTTTGGATGATTTTGACGTCTGAGGCCATCTTTGGAGAGCGATAACTTAAGAAATACTGGGCCGCTTCAAAAGCACTCGGGCATATGCCTCGCAGACCTAGAGGAGATTCATTATAATGAAATAAAGACTGCTGAGTATCGCCATTGATGGTACAATTGACGGCGCGTTTGCCCAAATTTGTGGGTAACGCCCCCTTTTTGCTTGATATTGACGTCTCAGGCCATCTTTGGAGAGCGATAACTTAAGAAATACAGGGCCGCTACAAAAGCACTCGGGCATATGCCTCACAGACCTAGAGGAGATTCATTATAATGAATTACAGACTGCTGAGTATCGCCATTGATGGTACAATTGACGGCGCGTTTGCCCAAATTTGTGGGAAACGCCCCCTTTTTTCTTGATATTGACGCCTCAGGCCATCTTTGGAGAGCGATAACTTAAGAAATACTGGGCTGCTTCACAAGCACTCGGGCATATGCCTCACAGACCTAGAGGAGATTCATTATAATGAATTATAGACATCTGAGTGTCACCATTGATGGTACAATTGACGGCGCGCATGCCCGCCTTTCTGAGACACGCCCCTTTTGTCCCTCCCAGCTGCAGCGTCTGCAGCTGAGCAGAGCCAGCTGCAGCGCTGCGTGGAAGACTTAAGAAATATTGGACCGCTTCAAAGATTTCTGGCGTACGCTTAGCAAACCTACATAAGATTGATTACTTATAACTAACAGCGTGCTAATTGTCAGCATAAATGGTACTGTTCATGTCGCGTTTGCCAAAATATCTGGACCACGCCCACTCATTGTGGCATTTTTATCTTTAATACCATCCTTGAAGTGCAACAGCTGGAGAAATAAAATTCGGACACTTTTTAAAGGATAGTTCGAACCAAAAAACTTCTTGCCTCCTTAATTATTTAGCACTTTAAGTAGAATTTATTTGAAGTAATTACGTGATGAGAACAAAGAAAAACGCATTCAGGTTCCGTGCTTATAATTTAAGAAAACATTCAGTGTAGTTGCCGTTTCGTTTTACAATACATATGTTGCTAAAGTATGTATTTAGGAACGCAATAACGTCACTGAATCCTCGAGTCTCCTCACCAACGGCGGCTTCTTTTTTCTATTTAAAGTCCTGCGGAACCACTTTAAAATTAAGTAATATGAAAATAAAAAATGTGTTAATGTAGCTAGACACATTGGGTATATATATAGCAAAATGCAACTAAATTGATGGTGTGGTTCTTTTGGGGTTTGCAATAAATGTTGAGAAGACGTACGATTTTCTGCGGCTCGCCATAGGAACCAATGAGTAAAAGTTTGGTTGCACTTTGGCTGTACTTAATATAAACCCACGACCACGAAATTTTTCCTGCAAGTTGAGGGCAACGTAGTAAAAAGTGACACAAAAGTGCAAAGCGATTAAGTGATTAGTTTTGTTGGTATAAAAAAATATCGCTTTGGTCTTTTGAGTTACGGGCGGCGGCGCAACGGCGGCCGATAGATGGCGTAAGTAGTGGCGGCGCGCGCATGTCTGAGAATCTTGGGGTTGGTTGCGTCTTCTCTGCATAAGCACCAAAATGGCGGCGTCCACAACAATAACGGGGACACGAGTGCCGATAATATAATCGTAGCTCATTTGGTTTAGCGCACTAGCCTAAACCAAGTGCGGTGGGGGATCAATGGCCGAGTGTGTTGTGGCACCGCAGATCAGAGCACGTGAAGAAATCGCGAGTGCGAGCTTTATTCAAAGCACGGAGCTCACGCTGCAGAACCTGTAGGGACAAAATCCCCTCGATATGTTTGCGTTCGTCTTTCAAGTAACGTCTAATGTGCCAGTACACGAGGCCCGTGTCTCGAGCGGCCCTTGGAGGCAAATGGCGGCGCAGCACTTAAATGACTGGCCCTTGGAAGCGAAAGGCGGCGGAGCACCCGCTCGTGGCACGTGTCTTGCGCGTTTCCATAACAATAGTTGACGGTACTTGTAAAAAACGCCTTTATCGAAAAGCTTTAGCAGGGACCCTGGCTTCTGTTGCCCATCTGCATCCTACAGTCGTGCGATCGTGTATCACATATACTGCGTAATGCACGTTAAAGGTCCCGAGGTAACAGTTGTACTGTACTTTTTACATTCTACAACGGGTAATAATGTCGCCCTATGAAACTCC
Organism: Ixodes ricinus; assembly: GCA_037355805.1. Classification (NCBI taxonomy): domain Eukaryota; kingdom Metazoa; phylum Arthropoda; class Arachnida; order Ixodida; family Ixodidae; genus Ixodes; species Ixodes ricinus. The sequence goes on along the minus strand of JAZHYW010021151.1, from coordinate 12,602 downwards.
TACTCTCTAAAAAACTAACGACTAATTTTGAATGCGTTGTTACATTGCATTTATTAGTGTGTGTTCGCGTGTTCGCGTTCTTTTTTTTGTCTACATCTTTGATTATGCGGCTGTTACTAATGATGAAACAGAAAAATGGCACGTAAACGCAAAAGACAAAAAAAAACCTAGACGCACTTAATAAAAAATGAAATAATAGAATTGATTATAATTGTGTTTTAAAACGTTTGAGCGCACGAAAAGCTTTAAAAGCGAGTTTAATGCTTTGAATGGTGCGCTTGTTCACTGGAAGAGTAGTTCAGGGCAGCATGCTCGCGCTTGTTTGTTCCGCTTCACTTGCACGATAAAACCAAATACTTTACTGGTAATGAATAGACCGATCTCACCAAGCGTTCGGCGCATGCGCGAGGCCGCCACAACTTTAGTTCACAGGAGGCAATCGGCAGTGCACGAGACTGCTCGTGCCCTGCACGCGCAGAGCTACAGCGAGGTTGTCGCATGAGCAGAAAGACTAAAGCCCGGTTCACACAGTTGCGTTTGACTGCGTTTGAGTGCGTTGCGGCGAGAACCGAAAGCGAGTCACCAGGCACATCCCTGCTTCTTATATCGCGTGCCAAGAAGATTCCTTGGAATTGGATTCCACGCTTCGTACGAAGCACAGATGTGCCGGTGACTCGCTTTCGGTTCTCGCCGCAACGCAGTCAAACGCACTCAAACGCAAGTGTCTGAACCGGCCTTAAAGTTCCCTCGATGCAATGCGGCAGCGGTGGCGTAGTTAAACTGGCTGGTGAGATTGGTCTATTTGGTGAAGCAAAGCTTACCTTCTGCATATGCGCATAGCCCTCAGTTTTCACGTGATTGCACAAGTGTTTATCATTATTGTTTTTGTTTCCCACTGTGATTCAGCTCGTGCTCTTTTGTGTGCTACATGCATTAGAGACCAAAGTAACCCAGGAGCATTCTAATTCGCGGATTGTAAAAAAAAAAATAAAAAAAACCTATGCTACTTTCCACGTGTGCCACAATGAATACAAAATATTCTAAACTTCACGTCTGGCCACTTGCGTGAGAAAACAATGTTTTTGTCAAGAACAATTGCAATTCTATGAAATGACGCGGGAAAACTCATTCTAAGCACGCGACCGTTGGCATGCAGTGATTACTCATATTCGGCGCCTAGATGATTGGTGGAGTTTTTCTGTCAGCCCAGAGTTAGAATGTTTCCTTCTTTCTGTTCTAAGCAATCAGGAGACAACTTACTCCAAATCTGAGAGTAATAAAGTACTATGGACATTCAAACATAACGGCCTGAGCAGTATATGTGCATGAGCTTTAGCTTTCGATGCACATTTAACTTTCGATATGCTCAACGCTAGATTAAAATGTAGCGCTGTTTCAGCCTTAATCAGCGTACCACGTGCGTGCTTACAGCATATATTTTATACAACATCAAACACAACGTCAAACTTTACCCGTTTGCATTTTTTTTCGCACACCACTACTTGCGCGTATAAATCACCACATTAAGACTGCAGGTACATTACTTAAACTCTGTGCAAAAGCTATCCACACACCCATAATCTTTGCCTGGCCAGTCATTGCATTTATCACTAAACTCGTATTAAAATAATTATTGTCATTTATTGCTGCGAGTTAATTTTTAACCTCGGCATATTTTTATTATGACTCCCGCACCAGCCAACTTTGGTTTTACCAAACTCAAATCTGAACCTGAGTGTCATTTTTGTGTTTCTCATTCTCGTGTTTTTGGTCAAAATAAATACCCACCTACCTAAATGAGACACCTGACCGCCAGAAAGACAGTTCATTTCTTTTGATATTCGAGATAATTAATTCCTCAAGCTAGAATTTCGGAATATATTATCATGTCATTGCGTTTTCCTGAAAACCCAAAAAGAGCCAAACGCATGCACGACAAAAGCGCCGGCCCGTCATATAACTCTGATTTCATTGAAATATGCGTAATTGGCCTCTCAAATCCCCAGCGGGGTGCTAATGGCGCACAGGCAATTTTATATTTTCCAACGCGTCGGTTGTTTTGTTGTACATGTGTCTCGCCATTTGGCTCAGGACGACTTTCGCGTTTTGTTCTCACCACATTTGCTGGAGACGTGAGCTCGGAGCATAGGCAACTGGCCCCCTTGCACGAGAACTAACGCTGCCGCGCGCGTTCCAAAGAAAGCTCATGCAGAGAAAAACAAGCAAGGGAGCAGGGATGTCGAATTCAGGATATAGAAAAATACCCCACTGTATCGAAGCGCCACCACACACGATTTCTCGCATTGATGTACAGGCCTGGAAGGCGATCCAACCGCCATCTGTTGGCTCAGAATCACACTAACCAAGGATGGGGTGTCACATTAAAGGCCCCTACGCACATTTCCCTTTGAGAGCATTTGAGTGGGTTCGCTACGTTGCGGATGCGGGAAATCGGGATATCCGCGCCTTCCGCATGCCTTACCCAACCAATTAAAAACGCTGCACGCGTTCCCTCACAAGCGGCAAGCGCCAGGCAGTTGAAACCTCCGGGTATGAGGGTATGACGACACAACCAGCGGGTGATTTTTGGTTTTTCTCGCGTCTGATACGGTCGGATGAATTGCTCGTGATATTGTCACGAATGAAGGTGACCAGAAGACGGACAGTGAACCGAAAATAAAGGTTTACTGGGTGAACTTGTGCCAAACAAAATAAGTAAAGAAAGAGCGTCGAGGCAGCAGAAAAGCAGGCTGCGATTCGGCGGTGTAACAGAGAGCGAGAGTGAGACTGACTCGACAAGGTCGCAGGCAGCTGCTTATGTACAGTGCGTCGCTATCTCGAAAGTTCGGCAAAGAAGGTTCGAGCGTCGCGCGCTCGGGGCGAGGATGAACTGGCACTTTCGAGAATAAGAGAGCAGGACGAAAGTTACAACCGGAACCAGAATAAACGCGAATCTTCTAGAAGTCCATGACCGAGCGTTGCTTACTCGGCCCTGCGGGCGGCAATATTATAGCGCGGAGGCTCCAGGTTCGCCATCGTCACACGAGAGCAGAACCGTTTATACTGAGAGAGTTTGGCCAATGGGCGGAGCTTGTTGCCCGCTAGAACCAGTGGATTTCGCGATAGCACAAAGTGGCGTTACATGTTTGTCTTGTTTATTCATGAGAAATCGCACAGAGTTCCTATCAATCAGAGCCACAAAATGGCGGACGGAGGTAGTCATCCCCAGGTTGTCAGACTACGCTGCTGTGGTTGCCAGGCTGTCAAAATCTCCTTAAGAAGGCCAAACTCTCTCAGTATAAACGGCTCTGCACGAGATAACACAATGGCGGCATCTATCGGGGAGTCGTTGAGCTCTCCCAGTTTAAAGATATTTCCTTCTTTCATTTTTTTTGCGCATCATAGTTTTTTTATCTTGAAATAGTTTTGACAATGTTATGAAACAAAAATTTTTCATAGATAGTATACGTACGTTTGATCTAGAAACTACCGCAAAACCTTCGCTCTCATGAAATGCAGACGCAGGACCATGAACATCATAGATGGCGCCAGTGTGCCAGTGTGGGCCTTAGGCAGGGGTGCCCGTTATCGCCTTTGCTGTTTATGTTGTATCTGAGAGGATTGGAGGATAGACTAGAGAAGAGTGGGCTTGGATTCGACCTTTCGTACAGTAAGCTAGGCCAAAAAATGCAGCATTCCTTACCGGGATTGATGTATGCAGATGATATCGTACTAATGGCTAACAACAGGATAGATTTACAGGAATTAATGAGCGTCTGTGGTAGGGAAGGGGAGGAATTAGGTTTAGAATTCAGTAATGAAAAATCAGCAGTCATGATTTTTAACAATGATGAAGTTGAGAGGCTGAAGATACAGAATATTACAGTGGAGAGAGCTAGTAAATACAAGTATCTAGGAGTATGGATATGTGATGGTGCAGCTTATCTCAGTGAGCATGAAAAGTATATAATAGGTAAGGGCAACAGAAATGCAGCTGTAATGAAAAATAGAGCACTTTGGAATTATAACAGGTATGAGGTGGTGAGAGAGATTTGGAAAGGGGTCATGGTGCCTGGTTTAACTTTTGGAAACGCAGTGCTATGCATGAAATCCGAAGTGCATGCAAGACTAGAAATAAAACCGCGCGGAGTAGGTAGGCTGGCTTTGGGGGCACATTGCAAAACGCCAAACCAGGGAGTGCAAGGAGACATGGGATGGGCGTCATTTGAGGGCAGGGAAGCTGCGGGCAAGATAGAATTTGAGGATCGGTTGAGGCAAATGGATGGGGAGCAATGGGCACGAAAGGTTTTCAGCTTTTATACATGAGGAGTATAGACACAAAGTGGAGACAGCGCACTAGGAAATTAAGAGGAAAGTTTTTAGGCTATAGTGGGGTTACGGAAGAGCAGGTCTCCGTTAAAAAGAAAGTTAAGGCCACAGAAAGAGATCGGTGGCTAGAGGGAATGCAGACAAAGAGGGCTCTGGAAAGCTATAGATTAAACAAAACAGTTATTGCCAAAGAAAGCATTTATTGATAATTCTAGGGGAAGCTCATTGTTGTTTGAGGCAAGGACAGGTGTTTTGCGAACCAGAACATACAGAGCGAAGTACCAGGAAATGGATACAGTGTGCGCTGCTTGTGGAGAGGTGGACGAGACGGCTGAGCACTTGATACTCTACTGTAAAGGGCTTCACCCTATGCCTACCGAAGACAACATAGATTTAATGAAGTCATTGGGTTTTAGAGACAGCGAAGGAAAAGTGGATTACAAGACAGTAGAGATTACCAAGCAAAGATTAAGTGAATGGTGGCAGAAAGCACGAGAAAACTAGGTATTTTCTTATTAACTGATGGCAAGGGGTTTTATAGCCTCACTTTCTGTTCAGTGCGGAGTGTATATAGTTTTCACATTTAAATATTCTAAGCTTAAATGGTAAGACAAATTGGCTAGGTGGCGTAAGCTACCGCCCGATCCAAAAGGGCTCAGCCGTATTCATCCATCCATCCATCCATCGTGTTCTCTATTATGGCGCACCGTGGATTCACGAGGGCGCCCATCAAACCACTCTGGCATCGTGGCCGCATAGCGCCTATCCAGTTGCTTCGCCTCAGACACGATCACATTGGTCGTGTCACCGCGGGGTCGATTGGGATCTCGAATTCGGCCCCCGACGTGCCGCTTTCTCTCCTAGCCACTGGATGGCGCTGCAGGCGCTCAGGGCGGGCGAAGAGAAACCTCCTCACCCATCGATCTATATACACCAACTCATGTTTACAAACAAACCGGAGCGCCCCTAGTGGACGCCACCGACGCCGCGCATGCGCGATGCGGGTGTCGGCAAGAAGCTCGCCGTCGCCCATAAATAGGGTGTGTATTTTCCGGTTTTAACCGAAAAACACCGATAAACATCCGTCGGTGACGAAAATACAGAATCGGTTAAAACCGAAAAACACCGGTGGTTGGATATTTTCGCCCTGGTTAAAACCGAAAAACACCGGTCGTTGCATGTTTCCGACCTAGCGAAACACTTTCCCCGTAGAGGTTCGTCAAACGTGTTATCTCGTGGATCCTGCAAAAGCGTCTAGTTAACGCAGCGGAAGCTAAGCTCTCACACGCCTTTCCCCCATTGTGTCTCCCATGGCCCCCTTTTGTGGAAAAATTAACGCAGTGGAGGGTACGCCCTCACGTGCCCTTTTCCCATTGTGTCTGGCCAAGTGATGTCGGTGCAAGCTATGTATTCAGAGGTTGCTGTGGTTCCTGGAAGACACTGCCAACATCCGTGTCGTACAGGGCTACTGACCTTTGAGAACTGAGATGCGTTAATTGTTATCTGTTTAGTTTCCATGGGCTTTTGGGGAAACGGAAAAAGGGTTTTGTTGGCGTGGGGGTTTTTCGCTGTATATAAAAGGACCGTTCTGTAAAAAAAATTGCAGACGTGTTTGAGAATGCGCATCCGTCCCGCGTCTGCGGGTTTTCTCAACGTGAGACTTGCTTCCCTTCGTCGAACACTTCAAGCATCGTCGTCACGCGGAGTAGAAGGCCACCAGGATGGGACGCAAGCGGAAAGCTCCGGATGACTACGCTGCAGATATCATGGATGAATCATCGTTCTGGTTCCGCGTGCAAATTGTTAATCCGTGCATAAAAGTGGAGCTGCCAGAGGGATTTGTGCCTTATGAAAGTATCTATCGGCTGGTCTTCTGAGACGAGCGCAAGCTGAGTGACCTAGAATCAGAGTCTCTTTGTTTCCGCCAGTATGCTGTGACTAGCCGTTGATCCAGTGTTATTTTGGAAACTTTATTTACCTGACTGGCCACTACTGTCCCAAGCCTCGCTGGACATTTTGGGATTTCCTGTGTCCAGCGCAAATGTGGAGCGTGCGTTTTCAAAATTGCGGGTTGTGAACCGCAAGGAACGTGCTGCCATGACGAATGCAAGCCTCTCGAAGTATGCTTGCATCTACTATAATAACCAAGTGTGAGAAATAGATGCTTCCTCGAGAAGAAGTGTATGAAATATGTGAATAAAATTGGAACTCTCTGTCTGTGATCAATCGCATTTTTTTCCACCGATAATCACCGATTTTAGCCTCGTCGTGAGACGTTCCACCGAAATACACCGGTGTTTCGAAAATAAATAAACACCGAAAAACATCCGCCAATTTTTCTCACAAATAAACACCGGAAAGTACACACCTTACCCATAAACAATACCATTGGAATGGGATGTTGTCGGCGTCGGTGTGAGTTCCCGCGCTCTTTTTCGCGTTGGAATTGTTGATTTTACATCTTCCTGGCAATGTCTGACTACTTGAGCGGCCTCAGCGAAATTAACGAGGCTCGTTACACCGGAAAACTCGGCGTGAATAATGTTACATGCGGCGATTCATTCCGCGGGGACGCCGCAGAATGGACGCTAAAGCCTGATTCACATGGTGAGGTTCTGCTCGCTGTTTTCAGTCATGACGTCGCTCGGGCTGCAAAAGCCTGAACCGTAGCTGAGATGTCAACGTCGATACTGAAAATCGCAAGCAGAATCGGACCGAGTGAATCAGGCGTAACAAGTCGGTGATGGCCACTGGTAACAATTACCAACATCTCTTTATATCTACTGTTTACACCGAGCCTACTTACCGGAAGCAACCTTCAAACTTAAACGTGTTTTGAGGTCTGCACTTCTTATCGCAATTACGGGGTCAACGTTTGTCGCACGGGCCGCTGTCGTTTTGACGAGCAGACGACAAGCAGAAACGTTTGAGAGAGCAGACGACAGCTCGAACGATGAGGCGGCCGTTTGAACGTGATGACGCACTGAACGTAGTCCGCAGGTGGTCCGCGCACTTGACGGTTTTCCCGTGTTCATGTTGGAACAAAACAAATAAATCTGACGACCACAAGTGTCCGTGAATTCAATACAAAGTGCTTCCCGCCCAAGCAATCGTGGTTGGACGGCGTTTTGACGCCGTCGGACCACGATTGCATGGGCGCACAACTTACGAAAACTGACCTTCAAACCTTTCACGACTCTTTTGGTACAGCCGCAGTCGCGGCGTTTTGACGAGAAGGCAGGTTTTGTCCGGTTTCTTTCAACGTAACACAGGAATCTACGTGCCCCATGGCGGCTTCCGCCCACAGCCCCATACCGGAAGTGCGCTCGACGCGCCACCACCGCGCCGTGACGTAACAGAGATGAGTTCGTGTATTGTCGGGGGGCACCGGGAGGCAAAAGCCTTTCAGGACTTTGGACGGCACCGAAAACAGCCAAGGGTGTGCGACCGGATCTAAGGTAATCGCGGAACACGAGGCTTGGGGGCCCTCTTTGTGTTTAACTCTGACTTTACGGGCGAGTGTGAATATTAGTGTGACGTCGCGTGTCTTTGTATGTTAGATTGAGTGTTTTTGAGCGTTGTATTTTATATACCAATAAAAGGGGAGCGGAATCCCGCTCCTTGAAAGAACCCGGCTAAACTTGTGTTGTTGACGGACCACGTGGGAAATGGCGAATCGGCGGCGGTACGCGATTTCCTACACTCTTCGGAAGAGATTCCAAGAGCCCGGTCCAAGCAAAGGCAAGCGCGCAAACGGTCCTTAATAGTTTCCAAGTACGTACTTTGTTTGCATCCTTCGAGGAGTTTCTGTTTTTCGGGATCGACACGTAAAACATGTCTGGCCCGTGGTTCAGCCGCAGCGCTAATGACACAACGACCCAAGACGAAGAGCGTCGCTCCTATTGGTACAGACATATTTGCGGCTGATGTTGCTTCACGGCCAATCAATCCCCGAAAATTGGCTCAAGAAATTTGACAAGCTCGACCGACTTTTTTATCTCGATGCTGGTAGGTTTTCGGGGTTTTTTTGGCGCAGCAGCATCGGGGCTATTGGCGACGTGAGCGATCGAAAGCGTCGCTGTGGTCGGCCCACCACAATTGGCCGAATGCTGTCTATGACGTCAGCAAAGGATGTCTCATCGACGGAAATAAGAGGAGTGGAAGAACTTCAATGTTGACGGCGTTGGCAGTGTTGCTTTGAGAGCGCTATGATTTCAGGCTTCCACCATTCCATTACAAACACCATCGAACCTGTTGCTCACAAGGTAATGACGTCACGAAAGGTAACCGAACGAGGGCGCCACCGAAACATCTCGCCGCTAATAGTGCGCCAGAAACATTTTGTAGAGGACACCTACATTTTTTTAAGCTGACTAAGGCCTCAGAACGAACATTACTAAGAACTAGACTTATAATTTCCGCAGAATAAAAATTTCTTCAAAAAATTAAAAAAAACTTGCGAGAATTGGACAAGAGGCTCGTCACCCAGTAAAAGAGCGAGGTGAAATGGTACATGTTTCTGATAGAATATAGAAAAACGAGTTCGACGGTTCTCTTCAAAGTGTGGACAAACTATCAAAATGTGAAGTATATCTAATGGTGCAGAACAAAAGTCACAGGTCGCTTCACTCTCCCTTCGCAGGAGGTGCCCATGAGTAAGGTGAGTATGTCCTATTCTCAACCGGCATAAAACTAACTCATACAAACTCTGTCGGTGTCTGGCACTGCGCCACTCACTCAAGATGGGCTTAATTAGACGGAGTTTGTTTTGTAGATGTGAATCCCATTCCCTCTGCCAGGTATATTTTATTTTCCTTTTTACTAGTACTCGTTAATCAGTAGCAGGGAAGCTGTTATAATAAATTGCCCTGTCTACAGACGCAGAAGCTGCACGGTCAGCTAGCTCGTTGCCATCAATGCCAATATGGCTAGGGACCCAGCAGAATTCTATCTGTATTTTCTTTGCCAGTGCTTGTGTTAGTGCATTACAAAGTTGCACAAGCAGAGGGTACTTCCAAGACGTTGGAGAGTTGAGAGCTCTGAGTGAGCTAAGAGAGTCGGAGAAAATGACAGACTTTCTATATCGATGTTTGACAATGTGGTAAACTGCAATTATCAGACCATAAAGCTTGGCAGTAAAGCTTGAGGCATTTTCGTTTAACCTTTTTACAGATTTGTTGCCCTCGCCGGTAGTGGCACAGCCTACGTAATCTGTGGTTTTTTATCCATTGGTAAAGAAGTGCTTGTAGCCATTGCACGAGGTATAGAGCTCTAGAAATTCTTGCCTGAGAACACTAGGGTCAACTGTATCTTTTTGTGCTTGGTCAAAGAAAAATTACAACGAGTATCGGCAACTTTCCAGGCTGTAGTTCTTTGTTGAATTTCAAGGACAGGAGAATTAAAGAACATCAAAATTGTATTGTTCTGTAGCAATTCTTACACGTAGTGCAAGGGAGGGGTTACAGATGGTTTGTGCTGAAATAAGCGCTCATAGTTTATGTTTTAATTATTTCATAAGCAGAATTTTGCGGAGAAGAACGGAGTCTTAAAAAGTACTGAACAGCGAGAAAAAATCTACGTCTCTCGAGTGAGCACTCATGCGATTCAGCATACAGGCTAAGTACCGGCTACGTACGGAATGCCCCCGTTGCCAAACGGATCCCCTGGTGGTGAATGGGATCAAGCAGTTTGAGGGTGGATGGTTTTGCAGATCCCTTAACAAGGCTTCCATATTCCAGGGTAGAGCGCACTACATACAGCCCTACAAATCTGTAAAAGAGACATACCCTGTCCACGGCCCAGGTGCGATGTGAAAGAACTTATAGAATGTTTAGTTTCTGCTGGCATTTCAACTTCAGTGGCTTGATATGGGGGCCGAAAGTAAGCTAGCTGTCAAACGTCACACCGAGGAACCTGTGTTCCGGTCGGACGGGAAGGGGTGTGCCGTTTATGTGAAGCGATGGTTCGGCGAAACATTCCCCTTCTCCGGGAGAAGCAAACAGCCTCGGTCTTCCCAGCAGAAAATTTGAAACCATTCTCAGCCCATTTACTCATTTTATTAATGGTTACTTGACTTTGGCGCTCACAGATAGCTAAATTACATGACGAAATAAAATACCGTACTGCCAAGTGGTATCGTAAGCCTTTTCAAGGTCAAAAAATACTGATACCCTATTGAAAAAGGCCAATATGAACTTGGCTTATTGCAAATATTGTATTCCAATGAAGTTGATAGAAATCAAATAAAAACTTATTGTTATCCGATTAACCCAATACGCAAGATGTGAATTCATATCGGAGCACAATATCCCGATATAATATGCGGTTATTGGTATACAACAGGATATTGGAGCCTAGTATCCCGATATAACTTGCGGTTATTGGTATACAACACAATATCGGAGCACAATATCCCGATATAACTTACGGTTATTGGTATACAACACGAGATAGGAGCACAATACCGCGATATAATGCGCGGTTATTGGAATAGAATACGACATCGCGCGCATATTGGTGACCGACATGGAAATACTGTACGGCCACACGATACTATATAAATATCGGTCGTCGATCATGGGCCCAAAGGAGAATACAATATGATATCGCGTGCATATATCTCAGAACGGATTCCAAGTTCCCAAGTTTCCAACATGAATTACGTCGGCATATACCGCGCACTAAGAGGAAACGTAACACGATATTGAGCGTCCGTGAAGCAGCACGTGGATATCGTTATCCCCACATATACGACATCGCGTGAATGATATCGTAAAACAGCAGAAGTTTCCATAGGGCAATACGAGAGAGAACGATATTGGAGGTGGATACACACAGAACAGAAACGTTCTGCGTTGCGAACACATGAACATTGATCGAAAGCGCAAGTACGTACAGCTATTGGTACGGCACACAGTACACACAGCCTCGCATGCTTGAAATGCTAGACAACCACCAAACTATTCAAAATAACTAGCTGGAACAGCCGCGACCTACCTTTCAATGAGAAAGCCCAATAACGACGTATATTGGAGTGATCGTTTCCCAAGAAATGTTTATTGCAGTTGTTGTAATGCAACAAAAGTTAGGTTACCGGAGTTGGATCCCATCGATATTGACCCACCTTTCTGGGTAATCGTACGTCGCACACATAATTCACGACCACATGCGAGCACATTTTACCCACCACACTTCATCGCCTGTTTCGCGAGTTCACACACTGTAACAAAACGGCGTGAAATATACGTGCATTTGCACCATCAAACGATTCGTTACAGACCCGTTTTTGAAAAGTTTCCATCCTCAACCCGCGCGCGCGCCAGCTCGAGCTTCGGAGGCAGTTCGAAAGGAGCGAGCCCAGCGAGCCGGCGAGCCTGCGCTACCTGCGCTGTAACCGAGCCAGCCGAGCGGCTGAGCAAGCCGCCGAGCCCAGCCGAGCCGCCGAGCATGCGCACTGCGCAGCGACCGCGACCGCGCGACCCGGCGAGACCGACGGATGCAAGGAGGTTATAAGTACTAGGAGGGGGCACGTTGCAATATTGGTGAAGCCTAGTCATAAAAAGTTTAAACAGTTTTGTGCCCAGCGTGACCGCGGATCTCACTGGCGATTGGTGCGCGTGACATGTCACGTCCGAGATGGATGGTTGATTGTCGGAGGATTCCTTGCAGGCTTGCGCGCTCCGTCCGGTAGGTTTTATCAGATCGAAGGCTAGACTGTGGTATACTCTAGTACACAATAGCTAGAGGAAGGCTAGCTACGGTCATGTGACGTGGTCATGTTGGCCTGATAAGTGAGGAGAGTAAAGAAAAAATAAGAATAAGATCATACTTGCCTTTTCCAAGCATGATCACTTGTCCCTCGGTAGCATCATCCAGTAAGAAGCACCAGCAACACGCCCATGAGACGCCGCCGGCTCCTGGATTGAATGACGACCCGCCTCAGATCTTGGAAGAAGATCCGGAACACTGCTTTATGCCAGATGTTGTATCTGGCGGTGCAGGGAGCTAAAAGTAGAAATTAACAAATTTATCTGAAGCGATACATTCTAGCATAAACTCTAGGATAGCAGGATTTTTCAGGTCAGTGATGCGTTTTAATTAAACACAAATTGTTGGAGCCTAAAATTTAATTTGCGACCTACAATATTTACAGGCTCGACCAACTGAATAAGTGGAACACTTGACATTAAAGATTGGTCTCACCATGACTGTCTACAAACATCCACATAATAATTTCCATGAACCTATGTATTTCAAGAAAATACTTAGTGCGA
>JAZHYW010021148.1:0-96291 GCA_037355805.1 Ixodes ricinus | reverse complement strand
AATAGATGCATACATGACCATTCAGTGGCCGACACTCACGGTGGATCCATGTTCAGATAGAATTTATTCGGACTTCCGCCCTTCACAGCAGACACTAGACGAACATCACATTTAACGCAAGCCAATTTGCCCTGTTTGAATATCATCGCCATGAACATACTTTAAAAATAAAGTAAAATTGCATGTATAAAATTAAAATATCAGGGTTATCTGTCACAAATGACCAATTTTCGCAGCCAGAAAGAAATGATAAGACAGCTGATGAGGATGCAGCGCTTAGAGCGTTAGCAAGTGTATGTAACTTGTCCTTCGCCATATTAAGGTAATTCACATGCCATCGACTCGGCAGTATTTGCAGATGTATGGGTACGAGGCAATTTGAAAAATATATTTTTCTAGTCCCAACAGACAACTTGTTTAAATAGAATTACTAGTACTGCTCTGTTTATGTTTATAATCTTTGTTCTAGTCAAGTTCGGCGTCGTTCTTTTCCACCGAATCCTGTTATCACATTCCTGTATTTACCTGTATTCCAACTCGCGGATAATAGTCTGTTATCTAAAAAAAGCCGAGACGGGCTCTGTTGTAAAATGTACTAGAGAAAATCCTCTTCCTTCAGCATTCGAATGTTAACAATACCTCTGCAAACCAATACAGTATCATTACAGGTTTCCAAACCCAATACAGGGCATTAGCCCGCCACAGCACGTCGCTGGACACCTGTGTAGGCATAGTCTTCCACAGTTTGTTCGTACATGGTAACTTACTGAATGACACTCACAAAATTTCACTTTACGAGTACGGCAGCTGCCAGTACTCATAGTCAACGCTGAAATTTAAATACTGTCATGAAGGCACTGTAACAGCTGGTATGTAGCTGTGACCTGAATGCAACAAGGTGCTTACACCACAAACTTAATTGTCTTATAGCAAACGCTTTGCACAAGTAGCAATAGCCCGCGGTGTAATGACGGATACAAATATCAGGTTTTCACCCGCTAGTAACAAATCTACATTCACATTTTATTCGCAATAAAATGCGCTTATATCAACTTCTTCTTTTCGGGCATAGAATAAAATAATTTTAAAATAAAATCATGAGCCTTGTATTTCAGTCTAGTTGAAAAGTTGCATTAGTTGTTTTATATATTGCCGAGTAGATCGCTCAATATTGCTGCTTAGATCTTCATCGTGAGACGGAAAATTCCGGGCAAGAGATTAGCAGAGTTATTGCATATAGCTGCATCCATTGTGTTGGATGAATTTCATGGCATCTTTCCAACACTGCCCTTCGAGCATATCTCAAACTGAGACAGTTCATTCCAGCAGAGACGATTCATGACTAGGCAAAGAACACTGCCAGAGGCACCTTGATAACACGGCCAGAGGCAATCTTGACGCAGATAGCCAATACATTGACACACCGTCCGCTTACCTACGCTTATGAACCAGATCAAGAATATTGCATGCACACCATGTGCAGATCGCCGGAAAGTTGAGTTGGTGTACTTTGTTGGAAGGTTTACTTGCTTGTATCGTCAGCGAATGTTCGAGCATACTGGCGAGAGCATAACATGGGAAGGCATATCATTGGCTTGTCACTTCTCCACGCTTGCACGCCAGTATTAAAGGCCAGCGGTAACTGGTTACGCCGAAAAGGGCGACGACGGCTGGGCGCCCGGAAGGCCAGATGGAAATTTGAAACCATGCAGGCGCAGGAGACGCTACGTACGCTCCTTTGCTACATGGTATCTAATCCCAATTTGTGGTTGTCTTCATGACTACTGGAGGTGGTCTCATCGCTGCATCTGCTGCAAAAACGCCAGAAAACAGTTGTTTACAACAAAAAGAAAAGAAAATAGATTACCCCAACTCCAGTAGCAGAAACGAAAATGCAGAAATAAGCACGGTTACCACAGCCTTGGCACTGAAACGCTGGAAGATGAGTCGAGGAGAAAGATGTTGAACAGCTGATGCCCACACTCATAAATGAAACTGCAAATATATATGACAAAACATTTGCCCAAGATAGAAATTTGCAATGAATAGAAAGTAGTTAAAGAATCTAATTTCATGAAATATACAAAAAGTTTCTTCATTATAAACACTTTCAGCGGCTTTATGTGAAAAAAGAAATATTGTGTTTAATTTTCGCTATATTTTTGTGTTCCTTGAAAATAGGTCCATTTAACAATTCCTGCAAGTAAATGTACAAGTTACTGTATATGAACTCACATTCCAGCTTAAAGGACTAACAAGAAAAATATTGAGCCCGCGAAAATAAGTCGCTTACAGTACATTTGGCCATTTTGGCTTAGAGCACTGTTATTTTAAGATAACGCAGTTTTTATTTTCGCAAAATTACGTATTCCAAATGACTCTTGCGTTATATTCGAATCGGTTCGTTTTACTAGTATATTGCCCAATGCAGGAGATTGCGGGAAAAGAAGTGGGAGGGGAGGGAATTCTATTTAGTTATTAGTCACGCATGGGGGGAATAGAAAGAAAAAAAGCATTTTTATCGCTTTCTTTGTGTTTGTATAACGCGACGCTAATTAGTTAGTGACGACGGATCATAATCGCACGAGGTTACGAGGAGAACAAGAATGGGTGTGATCGCGGTATCGGGTCCAGCAACGCTTTCCGCTTGTTTCGCTCCAGGCGGCAGTGTTGGTGCTTCGCGGCCTTGTTTTTGTTTGTAGTTGTGCGGGAACTACAGATATGCAGTTGCCGTATTGAAGCCCAAAGGCAGAGGGATTGTACGGAAGGACCTGAGCAGATGAGTGCACAAACTGATTATTCTATTTCCATTGCCCACTATGCCTCCTCATGCGGAAGACGTCTTCCACTCTATAATATTAATAATTTTTCTTTTTTTAGCATTGTAACTTGCTCATTGTCAATGCAAATAGAGAGGATTTGAATGATGTTGAACGAATCTGTTTGTGATCATCTCTTTGTGGCTTCACATTGTCGGGTGGTTGGCGCAATAGAATAGCTGTACAGCAGCCATATAGTTTAGGTTTCCGAATTTAACATTGGGCAGCATCATTACAGTGTCGGGGATGTCAATTTCACTTATCAATGTACTGTGCATATTTTGACAGGACAAATGGGCGCTAGAGGAATGGGCGACGCGGCAATTTACGCAGTTCAATGTTCAGACAGCGACAATGCTCATCAGCCGTACGCTCTCGCAAACAAAGACAGGCGCTGCATCGCTTGAACAGAGGAACAAAATCGGGCAACCATTTCGGTCCGAGGTCAAGGAAACTATGCGAGCAGGCTAATAGGGCACGGCGAGACTCGCACGCTACATTTGCCGACCTTGCCGGAGTCGAGAAATCATCTACTCATTGACGGCGGCGGGAGCTGCAGGACAAGCCGCTTCCTTTCCGAATCTCTCCAGACATGGGTAATGTAGTCACGTGTTCCAGACGACGTAGATGCCTCTAGGCCGCCCAGTTGCACGGTCCCATGTTTGTGTTTTCGTCGTAGTATATCTTTGGCCGAGATTGGAATCATCGGCATCGCTCGAAGCTTGCCATTTAAAAGCAAAGTGTGCAAAGCCAGTGGCACCCACGAGCCAAGCCTTTCATGTTCCCAGTTGTACTAGTCTCTTCTGGGGAGGTATTCATTTGCGACTTGCTTCGGGAGAGCTTTGACTGAAGTTCTTCAGGATGCCGACATTGGGGTAGCAACGAATTGGGGAGCAGAGATGTTTTCACAAGGCCTATCGAATATCTTCATCATTACTGCACTATAAAAAGCATAAACTACCACGTATCAAACAATTTTACATTATTGTTCAGCCATTTCGGGTTACGAGTTCGAGTATGAGTTTTGCTGCTGGTGTACACGCTACATTTTGGCATGTTATGGCCGTAGTTTGGTACGCATACAAGAAGACCACGCCAGTGACTGGCTCGTACAGCACATGATTACCACGGCTGTGTCTTACGATACCAGTCAAATATGCAAATCACGCCAAGTAAACTTAAATGACTCATTTCAAATTACACTATATGGCATGACATTCCATTGTTTACCAACAACGGAGATTCGAGTAATCGCAGATTAATAAAACTAGAAGTAGTTTGCATTTATGTGTATTTATTCGCTTATAGTTTTATTTATTTATTTAGTAAGGAGAACCATTGCATTAAGCAGAGACTTTAAAGTTGCAATAGCCCCTCTTCCATTTTTATGCATAAAGTTGGGAAATTTCCAGTGAAAATTGAAATCTAGTTTTCCAAAAAGTGTGCAGAAATAATCAAGCAATCCGTTTTATTCTCTATGAGCACATCTAATAGCGCATTGTTTAGATAAATGAAACTTGGTATACTTGTTTCCAATCCTATTTTTGCAAACGCTACAACTGGCACACTTTCATTATTTGTGCACGCCGCAACAGGCATCAACGTTTACAGTATACTTCTTATAAAAGTATATCTTAAGCAATCGCTTATAATATAATATACTGCCAAAAATAAAAAAAAAAATTAAAAAGATGATTGCATTTTATTTTCGTGGTGAATGATGTTGATTGGGGCGCCGGTGCTGGCAGTGTTGAGCGGTGCTGATTTTTTATTGCTCATAGGTAGTGTCGGAGTTCGGCCAAGGGGCCTCTGACTTCATTATCACTGCTTTATGGTCGGTGAAATGTAGTATTTAGCGATTGTCTAGTCCGGCGAAGCCGTGTAACACTTACCGCTTAGTCATCAACTTATAATGTAAACATGCACGTTGAGCCAATTTAACGCGATATATACGCATTTGACCGCATGCCCTCTCCTGCGGGTAGACGTTGAGTTTAAAGGCTTCATCCATGAAACCCCAATTCTTGCTACTACCACATCTCTACAAAAATTTTTTAGGCTTATTGGGGTCTTCCTCAAGACAAATTGAACTGTTAATTACGAAACATTTTTTCTTTTTTAGGCAGATGTGATCTTCGATTGGATGGACTGATAAGGCTACAGACTTAGATTACTTCCCTAAAATCCTAAGATGGTCAGTTCTATTCTTTATATATGTAGTTAGAACCTTATAGATACCTTTTCTCCTTTTATGGGCGCTGCCATGGATACGCCGCCATTAGGTTGCTTCAACTCGGCGCCGCTTCTCATTTTCGCTCAAGCGCACTTCCGCGCCTTGTATGAGGCAAGCACTAAGGAGCTTTGCCACTGCTTCTATTGTAAAACTGATACTTATATATATATATATATATACCATGTAATTGCATTATAATTATGTTCACAATTTCAGTTAATTTTGCAGACGCTTTACTGCCGACCTGTCGGGCTACGTGATGATATAAACTAACATCAAGACACTGAAAGCTACTAATACATATATATGAGGTTCAAAGGTACAATCCTATGAGAACCAGGTTTGTTTATTATGGCGGAATATTCGCACAGGAGCTATGTAAATATATATGTGACCGAGCATTTAGGATCTCAAGGAAGGTGACAGTGCTGACTCTAAATAACCCACGAGTGTTTCCTGAAAGAATGCAGAATAGATCGAAAACAGTGTATTTTTGATTGTATAGGGGAACTCATGGACAAGATAAAATAAGAAATCTTGGAATTTTTATCTGATGCTAGAAATAATGGCATACCAACACTGTATCAGTAATTGTTTATAATAATATTACTCTACATTTGTTTTATGTTTCTTAATGTTTTGCTCTATAGCAACATGTTGAATACATTTATGAATTGTAGGTCGTATTTATTAGGTCTTTAAATCTACAATGATTTTCATGGCTAAATTCAGTTGTCATTTAGCATTGCGAGCTACAGAAGGTCACAGACAAAGGTACCAGATGCCGAAATGAATGCCTGCCTGCATGAGGGGACAGGAATTTACTTTTAGTAGTAATACGCAAAATGCATCTAGCGTGTCGGCTCCACACAAATTTCCATGGTGTGATGATTGTCCCCACGGAGATCACTTTCTGCGGTTTTGGCTGGCAAATTTACGAGATTGCCATACTCAATTGAGGCCTGTCGCTGAGCTACCTGAGAACGCCGCAAGCGCATTCCATGCACAAAATAGTAGAAGCCATTAAAGGCTACTACTGTGAAATCTTGTTAATGACTACTTTAGTTAAACAGTTTTCTAGTTGGTCTAGGCTATTGTCATTTTCGAGGCAACCTAATTTATTTAAATGGAATATGTTTGTGAGTCCATTAATTTCTTTATAGGCTATCTTCTTTCAGGACAAGGTTAAAAAAGTTGTCTAATTTAAACCTAAATAGACTAATGCTTATCTACTGGTGGATTGCCATTGTTACAATCACGTTGTGGAGTTGCTCTTTCAGCCATGCATATATGTCATACAGGGTGACTCCGAGTTGGAAAGCCCGGTTCTCATTACTAGCACGCGCATGTGCCAGCCTGCGGCAGGCAAGAAGCTGCAGATGGCATTTGTTTTCCTGACCTTTTATTTTCTTCTTTCTAGTAATTATTGTTTATGGTGCATGTGTTGCATGATGGTAAATTTTCTGTCAGACAGTTGTTTACCATGCAACCTGGCTGAACATTGATAATCAGATGCAGTGCCCCAGAAGGTGCTCAATTTAGGGCTGCACATCGTGTCATTCGCTGTGCCACAGGAAAGATACATTTGCATCAAAATTAAAGGAAAACGGCATGAGTCATAAATAATGGCGTGCGGAAATTAAATCCACCAAATATATGTAGTGTATCAGCTCTTACTGACAGGTCAGCTTTCACTACTGAAATGAAAAGGTCTATTGACGCGGATGTATTCATGTATTCACATTCCATGCGGAATTCACTGTACAACGCCTGCTGAAAGTTTACTACACTAGTCTACATTTTATCCACGCAGAAAGTCTCTAGTCTTGTTTGAGAGACTGGGGTGGTTTTCATGTACCTGACCACTGCAGTTATCTGGCGGGTGCCACATGATATGTGAGTTGTTTTTGTTTACCACGAGGTTTAGGCAGGCGTGCTGAAGTAGCTGGCGGTTCTGTAAGATGCGTCGTCACTATCAAGTAAATCCCAAAATTGGTCTGTGAGTATTGCGTGGGCTTTGGTTTTTCGAGCATTTGGCCAATGGACGACCATATCATTTCAAGAGGGGGGGAGGGAGGATAGCATAAGGCAAGCGCATAGTGAACTTGGCATCATTGACGATACACATGCGAGTTGGCGAGTCACAAATGGCTCCGGAAGTGAGCCTGCACATCTACGACGAGAGAGGCCCTTTGTCCTTCTTGAACAGCAGCCCATATGTTGCCCTGTTTTATTTATTTATGGCGCGGCGTGCGTCAGGATCCATTCACCTCCAGAGTCAGCCACCTGAGCAGCTGCTGGAACCGTGTTTTACTGTCTTTCCATCAACAAACCACCTCAAGCTCCCAATTCCATCTTAAGGTACTTTGAAGTCAGTTGTTTCAGATAAACATTTATTTACTGGTTTTCAAAATGCAAGCACTAACTTGGAAGAGACCTGCACTCACAAAACAAATGAAACAACAGGTGAAGTATGAAGCCAATTTCACCCAGTGTTTATTTCACATGCCAGTGGGTGCTTGGATTGCCTCACTTCTCTCATTTCAGATAATTTGCACAGCATTCCAAGCCCAATGGCCTATGGACAAACAGGACCACGTAGGGGATTATCTGCCTCAAGCTGACAGCCATGTGTTTTGCCCTCAACAGGCCAAGACTGGGCAGGGCAAATTGGCCGGCGGCACGGAGGGCCCAAGGGCATCGCCTCCCGGCTCTGGGGGGAAACAATTTGCCCCCACTGCAAATCAGTTCAATCTGGGAGCAAGGCAGGCGGCAATGTAGCCTAACTCATCCCACAAGGTATTCAGAGCCCCCTTGCTCAGGTGGCAACTTTTTAGTATATTTTCATTTATTTGATATACAGAAAGTATTCTGACCCGCACTACAAATATCACTCTACCAGTCAAACACAATGTGTAAATACAGGTTTTTGTCAAGAAGAATTAAATGCACAAAGCGAGCAGACGAGCTATATGGCCTAGAATCTGTATAGCTCCGCTCTGGTCTCTTTTTTTTCCATATATTGTATGTGTGCACCACTCATATTTATGAATATTCCCATGGAGATGTCTCTCCGTGATCTGCAAGCTCAAGAGGTCCTTGTCGGCGATCTCAGCACAGGGGCAGCCATGTGTAGTACCACGCTGTAGGGCTGCCTCCACGGTGAGGTGCACGCACGCAGCGGGGTTTCATCTTCACCGCGTACCCATGTGTCTCTCCCTGCTGTCAGGAACGCTGGACACTCGATTTTTGCATTCAAGTGCCACCGCTCTTTCAGTTAGAGACGGCACATAAAGGAGCCCAACTCCTCAATCTCGGGAGCACATGACCCGACCCGAGATCAATAAAAAGCGTCCAGAGCCTGCATACTTGTAAATAGCACAAAGATATTTTCGGCATGTCATAACGGTCGTGGAACATTTCAGCTTATCTGCATAAATTTTAATGCCAAGTATAAATCGGCCCGAATAGTACATGGAGGTTTGGCTACAGTTGGCATTAAGTGGATTTATTCAGGTCTGTAAGAAGCTTTAAAGGCAAATATTTGCCCGCTGTGGATACTTGGGGAACTCAGTTTAAGAACCTGTCGCAACAAAACTCCTTTGTTAAACGACGGACTCTTAGCCCACCCCATGAATAATGGGTGATTGCCAACAGCTGCACAGATTGGCTACGCCTGGCAGATTTGATGGCAGCGGGACGAGGGAACGGCAGTTCGGCATCGCCAGGCGCAGGGCAGCTGTAATGGTACCACGACCAGTTGTTAGCTGGTTCAAAACTGATTCTTCAAGAATCATGGAGGTAGGAAAGAGAGAAGGCTTACATTGTTTGAGCCAGCCAGTCAGTTGGTGCACCAAGTGAAGCCAGAAGTAGAGGTCGCGGCTGGTGGGAGTCCCCGGCGAACCGGCCATCCTTTCCTGCTCAATGGCTTCTCAGCTTTGTCTGTCGCTGCTCGGGCGTGCTTCCAACCGCCCCCTCTGGTGTGAAGAGCCGCTTCCTACTCAGAAAATTGGGTTGTCCCGCCATGTGAGTTGCCACCTGCAGTGGACGGCAGGCTGACTGCCCATACTCTAGGAAGGAACGCGACCACGCGCATCGGCCGCTCCACTTCTGTCGCAAGCTCCGCAGGGAAAGTTCCATCGGTACGTGCCCGCCACATTATCTTCCAGTCGCCATCACGGGGAAGGAAGCCCAAACAGTCACAATGCTCGGCCACGATTACAGTGATATTTCTCAGAGGTAGCCACCCAAAATCAAATCGCTAGCCAGGAGGTAATCTAACTTTCAAAAGGAAAAATGGAAAGAAATGTTAATATTTTATCTGTATTCCGTAAACTCGCGGATTCATGAATTGACGTTCTTTCCAGTCGCGCAGTGTTTGCTTTTCAAAAAGTCGCGGGCTAAGTAAATCTCTTTTCTGCCGGTGGCATTAGGCTCCTGCATTGTTAGAAGTGGAAAGAGCCTTTCAAAAGAGAGGGCGGGTTGTGGGTATGGAGAGCAGGTAAATATGTTATAGTAGAAAGGTAGAGCCTGCTACTCTTCGTATGCTGTCTGTTTCACGACTTCTGCGATTGATGACGCTGCTTGTCGGGCTACTATAACGCTTTGATTTGCATAGATGATTACAGTGATGGGTTAGATAATAGCAGTTTAATGCTTGTAGAGGTTTAGATCTTTATTTCGCAACACAAGAACCTTTCGGCCTAGTTGCACGTATCGAAGAGGCTACCTGACAGATATATCGGGGGGGGGAATGCTTCTCTCGTCAGAAGATGAAGGACAGATTACGCAAATATGTGAAGTGGCCTTCACTCTGTTAGAGACATTATCATATGTAGTCTTTGAAAGTTTGATGAAAGAATGTTATAAAGAATAAGAAACATTTGTAGATGGCCAAAGAAAATATTGGTTGAGCCCATGCGGGTTACGGACTGGCCACGTGGTAGCTCCATTTCCCAAGAGGTTACGCCTTGAAAACCTACTTGCCTTCTTTATATGCAGAAAATTTAAATGTTGTTACAAGAAAAAAAAAACAACCTTCACAAGTCCTGTGAACTTTTCACCATCATTGAAGTATCTACGCTGTCGCCAGAAGTGAACACTTGGCATGTCGCCAATTTTCTGATTGTTTCATTAGGCTATCATTGGATTTCAAGAGTTTTCCATAAGTTTAAAGGATATCTTTGTTGCAAATTGTTGCTTTCACAACTTAACCTTTAGAGCCCATAGAAAGTTCTGTTGTTTGCCATGATTCAGTGGCCAGCCACGTGACTAGCCGCTCACTTTTCCGTGGGCCTCCGGAAGCCAACTACAAATTTGTTTTATTTCAAAATGTAGGTTCAAAAATTTTTTCATAGTAGTTTTATGCTTTTACTTGCTTATATTTTCCTTTGGTATTTTAAAGGAAGAGTTCGTCTCGTACAAATAGATAGTAGGTTCCCGTTCTGATGTAGACAGAGAGAGAGACAGTAGCGGTATGCATATTCTTCTATTACAGCGAGTGGGTGGGGTTGAGCGAATACAAAGTTCCCAAGGCACCGAGGAGCGAGGGAAAGGAGTTCACAGAGAGAGGCCAGTACGGAGAGAGAAACAATGCCGGTTTTTTTGGTGTCAGGACGGGTCCCCGCTTCTAAGCAATATCTTGCCGGTTCGAGGAATGACAAAATGTGTCTAGCTAAGCAGCATTACATACGCTTACCGCGGAATACTACATTTACGGACAAGCATATTTAATAGATTTTGGGTTCTAATGAATTAAAAGTAATAGTTTATTTTGCCGAAATAATGAGAAATGTATATTGCCGCGTCAAATACAAGATATATGAACTAATGTTTTATATTTACTTATTTGGTATTAGAAGTATTGTAATTGTTAATTTTAAGTGTATTGAGTTAAATGGCTCCACCTGGCCGAAATTGCCAGAGTACGCTATGAATAACTCAAGAAAAATGCCTACTGTCAAGTATAGCCGGTAATTAGATATAAAGTTTTTATGAATTTGACTCTCGAAATTCAGTTTCAGTGAAATTGCTGCACAGTGAAGTAGCCTTGCTTCTGCCAGTTTATCAAGGAGAAGGAGCATTTTTCTACGCTTATCGAATCGTGGCCGCTGAGTGATGGCTCAAGGCATTAGCTGCCAACTATACGTATATACGCCCGGTGACCACCTCGCAGAGCGCCAGCTGCGTTGTTTTCTCATTAGCGCTCGGTGCCAGTGTTGTTTTCTTCTTCTGCGCCGGCCATCTGAAAAAAAGATTCTTCTTTTGCGACAGAGCTGCAGGAGCACGGAGCACCCCGCCCCTCCGCAAAAGATATCTTTTTTCTTTCGTGTCTCTCTCTCTCTCAAAAAAATTAGCGTGTTTCGCAGCTGGCTTTCTCTCACGTGGCCGATGTGGTTTCAGCCTGCAGAGCAACGGTTTGGCCACAACACCACCTCGACAGAAGGCCTTGGCAGATACCGTAGATTTTTGTTCGATGCAACCATATTTAATATATATTATCACTGTAACACTACGCACAAAAAGGCAAGAATAATTCGATAACGGAGTTCGACCGTATCTAGAAAGTCGATTTGTCAATAATTCGATTTTTACCGAATAATTCGATTTTGCTCTTTAAATTATTTGAGGCTTGTGTCAATAGAAATAATTCGATTGGCTATTCGTAATACCCGAATATCCCTATTTTGTTTTATTTTGCCTAGTTTTCGCATGCGAGAAGACTGCATGAGCAACAGGGAAAGCCCGGCAGGATCATAAATTATGCGTCTGCTCCATCACGTTACTGAAAGTGTGAATCCCTGAAATCCACATATTTACGAGTTCACTGGGAAGCTGGCATCGCAGACGGACCGCTAAGAGTATATACCACTTAATCTTTATTTCAGTAGCCCCAAATACAGTCATTGTTTCAGAAACTTACCCTTTCTAGATACTGAATTGCTAGATGTTATCTGCAAAACAAAGGTCATGAGAATGAGATTGAACATCTTGGTAGACTGCTGGGGCCTGATGAACCACGGAGAATGAGATGGATGAGGCCACTTCCTCAGTGCATATTCAGGATGTCCAGCCACGCCAGGATGCGGCCCACGTGCAGCTGGGCTGGCAGCGCTCGGCGGGGCTGTTAATGATGCGCCTGCACCCGAGAGATAAGATGAGAATCGCTGAAGCTGCCAAAACAGGCCCAGGCACATGCCGACGCATGTGAGCGAGCGGCATTTATGATATAAGGCAAATTTTGTAGGCTATACCGTTTATCATCTCGGGATTATTTTGTAGCCAGGGCCGAGGCTGAGCAGCTTCGCTGCGGGCCCTCATAGGCCGAGCCGTGTCAGTGGCGGAGGGAAATGACAAGATGATGGCTCGCAGCATGAGCACGGCTCATTATGAGAGCCACATCAGGCCAGCGTTGCGCGGCTTCCGCCGCGTGCTTTGTGCCATACGTTGCTCCGCAGCCGGCGCAGACATTGGCGCGCGTTGCCCAGCTGTGCACTGTGCACAGTAATAAGTCTGAGTACGTTGATAGCGCTCTCATTTTGTGCGCATAAGCTCATGCCTAAGGGCGTAGCATGTTTCACAGAATTTACATTTTACTGCGAATTAGCATTCTTTGGATTTCCACGCACTTTCGTCTATGAGTCTATCTATCTATCTTTATCTATCTTTGGTCTAGTTTTATCTGTTATCTAAATTTGATGCTGGCCTATGTCAGTTAAAGAGTCATGTCGCAGAACTGGCACCTTACAGCACAGAGTTATATTCAACGCATTTAAACGGCTATTATATCTTTTACTATAGGACGCGCTTTACAGCGCTGTCATATACAGGTACATATGTTTGCTGCACGAGGGCTTCATTTTGCTTCGTGAGGCTGGAGCACGTTTAGCTCACCCTCTCCTGCCCGAGAGGGTGATGTAGCTGCAGTTTCAGCCTCTACGAGGAGCGGAATACTTGCAGGAATACAAGGTGATTGCAGCTGTATACAAGCAAGCGTGTCCTATGGTAAAGATATAAACAACCGTTTAGAGCGTCGTTGGTTGATTGCTGAGACTAGAAATACGGGTACTATTTGAGGTTTGTGCTCGGGCCATGGAGACGCAAGAAGAGGAAAATAAATTTCAGAATCGGGCTGGCGGCCTAGAGTGTGATTTAACGCGCATAACTCAAGATCAGCTGCCATTCGCACAACGTAGATAATCACACAATGGCTGCACAGTGACGTTGAAGGCAGTCACTGTCCAGGCATCTACACTTACCCTAACCACAATGACAGCACAGAACACAGTGACTGCTCTTCAAATGCTGCCGCACCTACCTCTTCGCTCAGAACATAGCTTCATGCGCAAGATCTCGACGCCAAATGCATTCCATCCCAATACACTAAATGACGCTGATAACGCCCATTTACGCCATTGGAAAGGCCGCCGTCATTACAACGCATTGCTGCCCCATTCTTACCGTCTGAACGAGATCAGAGGCGAGAAATGAGCGGACGCGTGATCAGGATTAGCGAATGCGCTGATATTATCGGCATAGGCGAGGAAACTCAAGCTGTGCCGTCTCTCTCGAGTTAAAGTTACCTGCATGCTCAGAGGCCGATTTGTTTTGCACGTACGCCGCCCAGAATCGACGCCGTGCACCCCAGGACTGCCAGCAAGCCTCGCATTGGTCGAAGCCCTTCCGAGTCTGGAGCTATCACTGGGCATCTGAGCAAGGCATCGACGCGGGGGGGACGGCGTGGAGGCCGACAGGGTTACTAGGGAGTCCTGGCTCATAGTTACGCATCATTGAGGCCGCAGGATGCCCGCGAGGTTGAGACGAGAACCTGTTCAAAGGAATTCAACTAAGAGAGAATAGTCACAATATTTTATTAAATCTGGCTAGCGCTGTCTGAATGACCTTACTCAGCGATACATTACCTAAAACTAGCCGGCTTTAATGTGCATCCAATGGTAGCAGTTAAAACTCAAACTCACCCCATGAGTACCCGATGTAACAAACAGTCTGTAATTCTCCCATGAGGCCTAATGCTTTGAGTGAACTCGGGAATTGAGAAGACAGTGTCTGTTAGGCACACGTTCATCTTTATAAATGCTAGTGCCTTGATATTGTAAAAAAAAAAAACCTAATAACATACTTGCAGGTATGCAAACTGTTTGTTCCGCTGGTGTTCTAGTAGTCTCTGGGCGAGCAGCAGCGCATTGTCATTGTCGGCATGTCTTGACGCTGTGGCGCCGGAGAACTAGTTCCAGGGCCCAGTCTGCCCGATTAGATTGGATGAAATTGTTTGTGTCTTGCTATACTTGAGTATTAAGTGGCTTTAGGATGTCTGCAATGCTAAACACGCCCATTTATCTAGTGGCACCAAGATACGGCTGTCTGATCTGTACTGATTAAATTGTTAGTTAACTATGCATACCTAGTGCTGATTACACAATGTACTTCTCTGCATTATTTCCTGTTTTGGAGACAAGTGACACATCTCACTGTAGCAGTGATACTTAATAAGCACAGTTTTTGAGATATTTTCAAATTATACATGGCAAGTCTGCTTTGCAGGATTTGACTCCACTGCATTTTCCAATGGTGAGATGATGACAGTCAGCCTCTGCTGTGCCGGCATGCCACTGCTGTTGGGCCGGGGTGGAGGGACATTAACATTTAGGGGTCCATTTGCTCTTCTTACCATGTACGGTAACCTGTTTATCGCCAAGCAGTGTTAAGTTAGACATTTATCTAATAATTTTCCCACCAAATTTGCAACGCCGCTAGCAATTGATGCATAAACATGCACCCTAATTCAGTTTGGTATAGCCACTGCAAAGACAATGCTAGTTTGAGGGAATGCTGAATTAGATGTCATATTCTACGCTGCACAGTCTTTACTGTGAAATTGGCATAACTGTGTCTAGCAAGCTCATGTTGTCATGACAGACATCACAGGGAGGCACTACCCATTGCACTGCTGAAGGCCAAGGGAAGAGAGGAGGGTGGACTGCCCTAAGCTTATAGGTCAAGTCAGCAGGACCACCTGACTGCACAAGTCTCGTTGCTGTCGCCCACAGGCTCAGGCGCTGACACCGCCTGGTGAGCAGGGCCGAGCACTCCAAGGAGCGTGGCGCATTCGACACTTGCTAGAGGGCGGCACTGCCCATGAGCTGCACCACGTGGTGGTAATACTTGCTGTCCACAAACACGAGCTACGCTGGGTCTGCAGGCTCGGCTCGGTACACAGGCCCATACCTGAAAGAACCCCATCCCAGGAATGCTTATTACACTTTCCAGGTACTTGGCTCTGCCTTGGCTCAGGTCATATCGCCAGTGCTTCATTCTTCCGAAATGGGATGACCCATCGCTCTAAATTATCTATTTTGGTATTGTTGCCTTCCTGGCACTGCATTGGGGTTTTCGACACGTCCACATTCGACGCTTCAACATTTCACGTCATATCTGCTAGACTTGATCATTCTTCAGCTACTATTGTCACATCTCGTTCATGTTTTCATCACTTTGTACATAAAGGAATGGAACAAACTCCCCAGTGACTGCGCTTTATCCCATATTATTTAAACAGAGTTGCGAAGAGATTGTTTTGTTTCATCTTCGCTTTTCCATGACGGCTTTGCATTATTGTTAACTGTGTGTGCAATTCCCATTGCACGCTTTCCTTTTTACACTTTGCTGTTTTCTTGTTGTTGCATTAGTGAATAAATTTTTAAAGCTCTCATATATGTATTAGGCCTGTGTCACTTCATGGAATGACAATAGATGCTTTTGAGGTCAATAATGAAATGCAATTAAATGAATCCTCATTACCAAATTTCGAGAAGGCATTGAGAGACATTGACCAAAATTCTGATAAATTGCTGCCGATACTGACATAATTTGTGCGATTTCCTCGCCATAGAATAATGCTGTATAAGAGCATTTAAGCTTTAGTTGTTTTGATTCACTTCATGCTTCACGGCCTTTCCAGTTCCTGGCCCATGCTCTTTCGCCAGTGCCACGCTAGGCGGAGAATGAAGGTTTACGCTTCGTTAGACAACGCTGTCTACAAATAAAGTTCGGTCGGCAGGTTTTCAACTTCACCCTGTTGCCAGTGATCAACCAGGATTAACAACAAAAATGAATGATATTGCACGAGAGCTTAAAATACACGCTAAAGCCAATACGCAGTGGAATTGAAATTGTATTTAAAGGAAATAGATTTTCAGATATCACATTGCCTGGGACTGGGATCAATTATGTGCTGAGTATAGTTGGATAAATTTTTCATCTTCGACGCCATCTTCATAAAGCACTTGTATTTGCAATTATATACCCAGTTACAGATTGAATTGCCAGCCTCTCCATTTTTTTTTCGACTGGTAATTGGATTTGTCTGATACTGACCTTAAAGGTGAACATGATCTTACCCCATAGAACTATTTCTACTAGCTGAAAGCCCGAAAGTTTGAATATAAATACATGAAGGAATAGTCGTAGAGTTTAAGAATTTTATGTTGACTGCAAATGAATCTGCTTGGTTTGCAGTGCACTGGCTTGCATTTGAGTATTCCCGTTGTCCTATCGTTAGGTGATGTACATGCTAGGCTCATTGTTTGCTGCACGTCATCATCATTGATGATGATGACGTGCAGCTAAATGGAAAAAAGGGCTAGCATAGCATCACCTAGCGGTAGGACACGGGAATACTAAGTAGCGCCAGTAGCACTGCCAAACCAAGCCAATTCATTTGCAGCCAACATAAAATTCAAAATGGCCGCTTCTCGACTGATCGCTCGTGACGATTTTGTCCGAATAATCGAACTTTCGGACTTCAAGCTGTCCGAAACATGGGTCGTGAATATACACTATTTCTATGGGGTAAGTCATGGTTCCGCCTTTAGGTCCGAAACATCGAACAAATCCAAATTACCAAAGTCCGAAAAAAAAAAATGGAAATTGCGGCGGAGCGAGTTTGTTAAATCAAGGTTATCCAGTGCGAGCGCTTCGTTATATGGAGTTCACAAATACAAGTGCTTCTATGAAGATCGCGTCGGGGAATTGAAAAAAGTTTGTTAAATAGAGGATTTCGTTGTATACAGGTTCGTTACATCCAGGTTTAACTGTAATCAGCTCCTACTCACTCTGCGCACATAATTAGGTCTACAGTCCCTGACCGATATTTTGGTCTTGGAGGGGACCGTGAAATTGTCTGAGAAATCTATTTCAGCCAAAATACCAAATTTCCGCGCATATTCCACTGCGTATTGGCCACTTTCCACTTGGCTTGATGTCAATTTTAAGCTCTCGTGCAACTTCCGCTTTATACTGTTCATTTTTCACTTGTTTGTTAATCTGGTTGATCACGGTGCTGCACTTTGTCAGCACTTGTTGGCACAAACAGCAAAGTTGAAGTTGGCGCCATTCGGAACTATTTGTAGACAACGTTTAGTCTACCAAGCTCACTTCAGTACTAAGCCTGTGGGCAAAAACCTTCGCGCTCAAAGACCACAAGAACGGCAGACGGTCTCCCTTCTCGCGGTCGCACTTGAAAAACATGGACCACGAGAACTGGAAGAGCCATAAGAATGGGCCGACGGTGGCCATGTTGGCTATAGCAGAACTGGAAAACCCGACTGTAGCCTCAACCCAGCTTGTTTATTGCGCAGGAGGTGGTATTGAGGCAACAGGGCAAAATCAAAACAACCAAAATGGCGGAAACTAAGTCGCTGCGCTTATCGCGGTGGCTGTTTTGTGGCTGTAAACTGAGGAAATCGCACAAATTATGTCCGAAATATCGAGCAGCAAGTTTTATGGCATCCGAAATTTTGGTCAATGTTATATATTAACGCTTATCGGGTGAGTGATGGTTCATTTCATTGCATTTCATTTATTGACCTCAAAAGCATCTATTGATGCATTCCATGAGGGGGGATGACAAGAATGGGGGAGAAGTCGTGACTAATACATATATGAGAAACTTAAAAAAAAAAAATTTATTCACTAATGCAACAACAAAAACGACAAAGTGTACAAAAGGAAAACGTGCAATGAATTGCACACACATTGTGGAACTCTAACAGTACAAACACTGAAGTTACACAATACAAAAACCGTCATAGACTAGCAGGTAAACAAAACAACTCTTCACAACTCTGTTTAAACAATATCGGGTTAGATAAAAGCACAACATCACTGGGGAGACTGTTCCATTCCTTTATGGCTAAAGGGAGTGATGAAAACATGAACAGGTTAGTATGTGACTTAATGTGCTCAATTTTCAAAGAATGATCAAGTCTAGCAGATATGAACCGTGCCGGTGAGCAGAGAAATGTTGAAAACGTCCGAATGATCGGACGTGTCCGAAAACTTGGCGTCTAAAAACTCGGTCGGCGACTGCACATTTAAAATGGGACTTCCCGAGCTTTGGTTACGGCGCGAGGCAGCTCGGGCGACATCGTTTCGCTTTGTCGCAGGCTGTTTTAACATTTAGGGCGATGGATGAGCATTTCCCACGATTTCGGACGGAGCTTCGGAAAACTGGCGACCATGACCTCGAGCGCCAAGGTGGCCGAAGTGCAGTTGCCTGGAAGTGTGGCTCGTTTGGCGGTTCTGAGGATGTGGGGTTCTCTTCAGGTGTCCATCGGCCATATTGTGCCCGGCGGGGCGGCGGGACTTGGACGGCCGCCTGCAGACCGGCGACGAAATCGTGTTTGTGGACAGCCAGAATGTGCTCCATGCCTCCCACCACCACGTGGTGCAGCTCATGGGCAGTGCCGCCCTCAACGGGTGCGTCTCCCTCGGGCTGCGCAGGAAGGCACGCTCCTTGGGTGAGTGCTCGGCCCCTCCCCACCAGCGGGTTCGAATCCCGGTCGAGGCGCCCGCATTCTGAAGGAGGCTTACTGTGGAGAAGCGTGTAACCGAGACTTCGGTTGCACGTCAAAAGATCCCCGGGTGGTCAAAGTTAGTCCTCCACTGGGGCGTACCAGGTGCCCTTTGTCGGCTTGACATGTAAGAAGCCCAAATTTGACCCCTCCACACCCTCCTCTCTTCCCGCGGCGCCGGCTTTTCGTGCGCGCTTTCTGCGAAACTTCCCTGTAGTTACCGGATGGACGGGTGCCTCCCTGTGGTACGTCGTGACTTCAAGAATTAGCATGAGCTTGCTAGGCACAGTTATGCCTCCTTGACCCTTTACGAGCAAAGACTGTGCAGCGTAGAATATGTCCTATGTGACATCCTATTCAGCGTTGTCCATCAAACCTAGCATTGGTCTTTACGGGTATTATACACCAACTGAATTAGTGCATGTTTATGCATCAATTGTAACGGCGTTTGTTGTTTGACCTTCTTACTAAATTTGGTGGGAAAGGTGATAGGTCAGCGTAATGCAACTTAACACTGGAACTTCCCTAGTCCAGGCGATAAACAGGTTACACGTTAAAAGACAGTACCATTTAGGCATGGTGGAAAGAGCAAAGTGGTGGACCCTCGTGTTGTGTCCCTCCCCGCGAGTGGACTCTCCACACCGGCCCAACAACTGCGAGGTGACGTACCCGTACAACGTGACCGTCATGCGGCACGAGAACGAGGGCTTCGGCTTTGTCATCATCTCCTCGGTGGGCAAGGCAGGCTCCACGATAGGTATGCACACCTCTTCCTCCTTGTGATGGGGTGGGGGGGGCGGGGTCGGGGTCGGGGGTCGGGTCGGGTTTGCAAAAACAGTTTGTCACGCTAATATGAGGGAATATCTCCAAAACTGTCAGCAGTAGAATTGTTCTTCATCATCCACACCTGCTAACAGCGAGATGTGTCGCAGTACCAGGGTTTTCTTTTTAAAACAGAAATAATGCAAGAAAATTTTGTGTGCTAACAGTCAGCACTAGAGGTCCTCAGGGCCAGCTATGAAAATTTGATATCGAATCTCACATCACCAGATCCAGTAGAACCGCCGTAATGGCAGGTGCCACTAAGGTCATGGCGTGGCAACGAAGGTGTGCAGGGCAGTGTCTAAAAGGCCACTTTTTGCAGGCCTTCGGTTACGATGCCAGGTATAACTTTAAAACACAGCAATTTCATCAAATCTGTCGAACTACACTTGGGCAGATCTGTCGGCCCTGGAGGCTAGTTCTCCGAGGCGCCGAGTCAGAACCGAAATCAGAGCTGCCGACTGTGGCTAATGCGCTGCTGCTCGCCAAGACGGAGGCTATAGAGCAGACATTGCTGTAGCTAAATTTTTTCTTCAACTGGTTCTGATATAAACGGACACCGTACCTGCAAAAATTCATGTTATTAGAGTTTTTTTTTTTTTTTTGTAATATCAAAAACTAACATTTATAAAAAATGAACATTGTTAGACTTTTCTTTTGGGGGAACACTCGTTAAATTGGGTTAATAGTTAAGTTTATTTCATAATTCCGAGTTCATAAAAGCATTGAGCCCTACGGGCCTCCGTGGGAGAATTACAATTTGTTTGTTACATCGGGAATTTCATAAAGTTGAGTTTTATGAAATTGAGTTTTAACTGTACTACCATTGGATGCACATTAAAGCCGCTAGTTTAGGTGTCTTAATGTATCGAATAAAGGGACCCCCAGAGCAAAGGTGTATGTTACATTCCGAGGCAGACCGACTTCCCGCTGCCCCAACGTCCACGCGACAAATTTAACCGAAGGAGAACTGGAAAACATGCTCATAAATATTGTGACTATTTATATATTGGTTAGACTACAGGTTCTCAGACTGGGTTCTTGGGAACCTGGGTGTTCTCCAGATTACCCTCGCAGGTTCCCCGAACGACCGAATTTCCTCGGTTATCCCTGCAGCCACTCAATGATGCGTAACTATGAGCCAAGGACTCCCTAATGGGCACATTATTGTTCATAAGGTCTGTCGGCCTCCACACCGTTTTACCGCGTCGGTGCCGAGACCTAGAGGGGTTGCTCGAGGTAAAAAATTTGGAGAGCCCCGGGGTTAGATGAATGGCTTCAATCAGGCTCGAATCATGGAGACTCGATGTGTACGGAGCTGTGCAGCGAATGAAACGTTATAAGGGATTTTACGGCGTCGGCCGTTCTGGGCTCGTTGTGCCGGGCGAGCGTCGCATTTGCAAAAACAAATAGAGCATACACACGTTTATTGCGGGTGGCTTTGGCATCGGGGGAGGACGAGCACAGCAGTGGTTCCCTCACCCTGTCACCGATAATAATCGCGGTTCAGGCGCAGCGCATTCGGCCAATCGCGGCTGTGTCGGGGGTCACGCGGTCACGCTCCTCGCCACATGTTCTTTCTCGCCTCTGGTCACCCGTTCCCTGGACGGTCTGAGCCTTTGCGAGCAAGAATGGGGCAGCTGAAGCGTCACGTTGTAGCAAGCGGCGGCTGCTCAATGGCGTAAATGCGCTTGTGAGAGAGGACGTTGTCAACGTACGAGCAACGATGGGCTCACCCTGGGTGTTGGGATGGAATACATTTGACGTCGAGATCTTGCTGCGCATGAACGTGAAGCGACACGTAGAAGAGCATGTTGCTGAGCGAAGAATGGACACGCTGGGTGCGACCGAGCGATTTGTGCGGCGCGTCCAGCAAAAACATGTTTGGTCCTGTCTGTTCTGTGCAATCATTTGTGGTTTACTCAAGACCTGGTGTCTTTGCTGGCAGCTTGCCACGAGGCTCTTCAGTTGTCGTACCTGGACAGTGACATGACTGCCTTCAAGGTGTGTGTACGTGCCTACGTTAAATTTAGCAATCACTGTGCAACAAAAAAATCAGCAGAACCCATCCTTTGGGAATGATTATCTACGTTAATGCGAATAGCATCAAACGGTGCGGAGTTATGCGCGTTCGTCAGGTGGCCGGCACACTCTAGATACGCCAGCCCACTCTTGAGGCGATTCTAAATTTGTTGACACTTTCATAGCCCTGCGCACGATCTCCGCAGCCCAGCACGTGCGTTTGTGTCACTTAGGAAGGCGAGCAAAGCACGCGCCATACGCACAAACACTCAAAATGGTACCGACCAGACTTTCTGGCGTCTCAGCTAGTCTCAACCAACGGTACTCTAAACGGTTGTTTATATCTTTACCATAGGACGCGCTTTACAGCGTTGTCAGCAGCTACCGGTGCGCGGCGTTCCATGCACGAGGGCTCATTCCGCTCTCGTGAGGTTGAGCACGGCCGCTACATCACCCTCTCCGAGCGCAGGAGAGGGTGAGCTAGCGGCCGTGCTCAGCCTCACGAGAGCGGAATGAGCCCTCGTGCATGGAACGCGCGCGCACCGGTAGCTGTGACAGCGCTGTAAAGCGCGTCCTATGGTAAAGATATAAACAACCTTTTAGAGTGCGTTGAATGACTGCCTTCATAGCTCTGTGGTTAGCGCGTCTGCCTGCTGATCAAAGGGTCAACGGTTCGAATCCCAGCCGGCGCCGGTCTTTTTTATTTATTTATCGACCCGCGGCGTAAGAGGTTAGATAGCCAGATAGATAGATAGATAGATAGATAGATAGATACATAGACGAAAAGTGCGTGAAGTATCCAAAGAATGCTATTCGCATTAAAATATAAATTGCGGTGGCTTAGCTTGGCTATGCCATGATATACATAGCGTGAGCTTATGCGCACAAAATGAGAGGCGCTATCAAGCGGCTCCGGTGCAGCGTCAGACTTGGCTACTGTGCAACGGAGGTGCACAGCTGGGCACGCGGCGGCGCCAGTGCGTCTGCCGCGGCTATGACATCACTCCCCTGGAATGCGCGAACCGGCGAGGCAAGCGCGGCAACAACAAAGCACGCGGCGGAGCCGCGCAACGGCAGCTTCGTGTGGCTCTCATAATGAGCCGTGCTCGTTATGCGAGCCATGCTCATTATGCGGAGCATGCGGCACTCCTCCGCCGCCGCGCACCCTGCATAATGAGCACGGCTCATTATGAGGGCCACGCGAAACTGCTCAACCTCGGCCAGTGTAGTCACGCTACAAAATATCAGATGACTGCGCGACGCAACACCATTAAAATTTCCACTCAATCGCGACGCAATATCATAGAAATGCCGCACCAGCCGAGACGGTTCATTCACATCGTGTCGCGTGTTGATCTGCACAGTTTTGTTTTGACGCTTCCAGCGTTCTCATGCTTATCTCTCTCGGGTTGCAGGGCGCATCATTGAGAACAGCCCCGCCGAGCGCTGTGGCCAGCTGCACGTGGGGACCGCATCCTGGCGGTGAACGGGATCAGCATCCTGGATATGCACCACGGGGAGATTGTGAACCTCATCAAGGTCTCCGGCCTCTCCGTGGTTCTCACCATCGGGCCCCCGCTAGGTAGGCGCTGGGCAGTGAAGTCGGCCCCCAGAGCTTACGGCCTTGCACACTACCAAGATGTTTGTATCTCTCCTCGTCTCACACTTGACCTTTGTTTTTGCAGATGACACATCTAGCAATGCCTCAGTATCACAAAGGGTAAGTTTTGCAAGCTTTTGTGGAACTGTGTTTGGAACACTGAGCCAAAGTTAGGGTGGGCGTATGCTGCACGTGTTCTTCCAGCGACTACACCGACGTGCACGTCTGCCGTGCCAGCTTCCCAGTGAGCTCGTAAAAGTATGTCGTTTCAGGGCGGTTCACACTCGAGTTCTTTTTGTGGTTGACAGCTGGCACGAGCACGCAAACCTATGATCAGTCTCGGGCTTTCCTGTTTGCTCGTAATGCACGAGTCCTTTCTCGCATGCCGAAATTTAGGCAAAATAAAGTTATACAAGGAACATAAAATGAGGCATCCTCCGTAAGAATGTAGTATTCACGGTGAAAGCATTCGTATGCGCTTTATTGGTACAGTCATAATGTAACGCAGCTGAACACATTTTGATGTCATTCCTCCTAGAACTTGGCTTAAGATGTGCTTAGAACGGGACCAGAATGTTCAGACACTGTCCCCACCTCACTCCTTCTCCTTCTGACTTTTTCTCCCGCTTCCGAGCGTTGTTTCTCTCTCCCGTCCCCCTTGAGCTGGCCTCTCTCTGTGGTTTCCTTTCCTCGCTCCATCTTTCCTCAGAGTTCTTGTGCCTTGGGGGCCCACGTCCCGGCAACAGATCGCTGGCACCCCACCCTTTCTTCCGCTGTCGAGGCTCTCGGCTTGCCCGCCCTGGACGGCTGTCGGGGAAGGTGTGCTTCTCCTGTCGCCTGCTCTCTCGCCTTGCCTGTTCTCTCTCTGCGTCTCCCGTCGAACGAGGGACCAGCTGCAAATCTATTTGTAGCTAGGACTGACAGCGAGGCTCTTTAAACAAAAATATGCAAAGGAAAGAAAAATATAAACAGCTTAAATTAAAAAAGCATAAAATAAACTTACCATGAAAAAAAAATATTTTAGACCTACATTTTTGGCGCAAAACAAATTTAGTAGTTGGCACCGCGGGAGCCCACGGAAAGTGGCAACTAACAGTCACGTGGCTGGTACATTACGTAATGCTTTCGCTTGTCTTTCAGGAGTTTTCTATGGGCTCTAAAAGTTGGTTATTAACCTTCGTTTTGTTGCAACAAAAAAATAAAGATTAATAAGTCGCTTTTAGAGCCCATAGGAAGCTCTTTGAAAGAGCTCAAGCACCACGTGATAGCCCTGTGCGCTGATCAGAAATTACGGCAGCGGGCGCGCCAGAGTGTTCACTTCTTGGCGGCAGCGGGAGAAAAGTCACCAAGTGTGATGATTATAACTTTTTTCGAAATTTTTTTATTTTATTTTGTAACTAAATAGGACTTGTGAAGGTTGTTTTTTTTTCTTATGTGAAACAACATTTAAAATTTTTTTTGCATACAAAGAAAACCAAATTGTGTTTTCTTTATACGCAGCTGGCAGTGCGCCACACTGCATGAATCTCTTGCGGGAGGCGCAGGCACAGTGGCTTACGACTGCCACGCGGCTAGTGGCCAGTCACGTGACTGGCTAGTAGCCACTTTTTCGCGGGCTCTGCTGGAGCCAACTACAAAGTCATTTTGTGCCGTAAATATAGCTCACAAATGTTTCGTTGTAAATTCTTTATAACATTCTTTTTCATCCAAACTTGTTTCAAAAAGATATTTTTCCCTTGCATATGTCTTTTTTAAGGCTGTAGACACTGGTCTCTGTAAATCGACTATTTTATTTTTTGCTCCTATTGTAATGAAAATCACTGTGCATATGTGTTTCTTCTTCCTCTATTCAAATATAAAATCAGTTTTAAAATATCTCAATTAGTTTTCAAGTTATAAAAAATAGCGTTGCCTAATTTGGTAATTTCTTACGGGTCGTTAAGGCCATTTTGAACAAAAAATATTTTTTTTATTAATGTAGATGCATAGCTAAAGGTCTGCCATGCATTATAAAGCTATTTATATTTTCACAAAATTACATTATTATATAAAAATTGACTAATTATGCCAATTATGACACTAATGAGGTCACATTATTTATCATAATTTTTTTTTGTCACTCTAAACTGTAAAAAAATAGCTTTACTCCGTAGTCCAGTCCTTTCTGAATAAAACGGTATCAAAATTTTCAGGATGCAACGATAAAAACCTCATGAAAACCCCCGTAAGGCTAAGCATGTTGACAAAAAACACGAAGATGAGAAAATCAAAGTTAAAGTTTTGACATTGAACATAGAAAATTGTGTGAAGAATGATATATAATAAGCGCCATCAAGGTGTAGTGTAAGTCTTCCTGAACAACTTGACATAAAAAATGATGTAATCCATTCATGGGAACATTAGAAAAAAAATATGAAAGAAGTAAAGAATGAGTGAAATGTTGATAAAATCACATTGGGGGAAGTGGGTTCTCAAAAAATATGTTTTGTTTATGTCTATCTGTGATTTTTTTGCACAGGCATGCAGTTTACTATGCTGATTCCATAACTGCAATCATATTTCAGATATCTCTTCTTTGTCAAAAGTTATCAACAAAATAAAATATTAATTAGCTAATTTCAGGATGGGTTTTAAAAAACCTTATTATTAAAATTTTAATGCAAAAAAGGTATCAATTGCTTCCTAAAGAAATGCCATATAAGCTAAAGATATTTTTATTTCTTTAGCACCATATAATCATCTAAAAGAAGTAAACTGAACAGAAGACATATAATAGAGGCTATAAGAATGTATAATAATGAAATGCCAGTTCCATATACCAAAAAATATGACAATAAAAATAGCTTTAGCTTGCAGTCTCGTTCATTTCAAAGAAAATAGTACCAAGTTTATGAAAATCGGTTGAGCGTAAGTGAATCAAAAAGCCTACCAGGCCGGAGAATATGCTGAAAAAAATAAAGCTGGGAAAATAGACTTCGAAATTTGGGTATGCGTAAGTAACAATGTTGGCACTTTAGATGGGATGCCTTTGGTTTGAATTTCATACTAAAAAAGGGACACGGGTAGGGAAAGCAGCCCCATATGCAACAATTAATTAGCCCTAAGTGCTTTCTATTTTTCTTTTTTTCTTAGGCATCGGCGAAGTTGTCGAACACGAACTTGTTCCAGTCGCGTCCGCCAGCGGTAGAGAGACTTGCGACATCGGCGAAGTCAAAGGTTGCCGTCGATGCGGAAGTCTTCTTGTACCACGCACGTCTCCTCTTTCTGTTTAGTCTCTGCGTGTTGACTTTCAAACCGGAGTCCCCAGCCATCGAAACTCGAAGCGCGCAGAACGAAACAAAGAACTACGCAGGAAGGCAAATATACGCAAAAAAAGGAAAGCTAAACAAAGAGGAGGTATCAAAATATTTACACGAACGATGCAAAGAAGAGGGTACATACGAAACACTAGGAAGCACAAAGAAAACACTGAAAATATCGATATAGGAAGTGGAGAAATGCGAATGTAACGTGCGTCTCGAACGGCAAAGCGAGCGAAAGCAGACGACGCCGGAGCCCGCGGAGCGACTGGGACGCCGCGCCGGGGAAGCCGGGACAGGAGGCGCGCGTCTTGGCCAATGAGAGAGCTGCGCCTCGGAGGAGCGCGCGCTTTGCCCAATCAGCGCCTTTCTAGCGCTGGCGACGGCCTTTCGTCTGGCATCGATGACGCCACGGCCTTGACGGGTACGCCGTTTTGGAGCGCGGGAAAAATAAGCGCGGGAAACCAGCTTTCGAACAAGACCAAGATGGCTGCAATCGGTTGAGCCGTTGTGGAGCTCAGACGGCTTGAACTTTGTGGACATTTCAGAGTTTAGGCTTCAAGTCGGGTCCGTCAACGCTTACAAATTGTCATTATTTTCCTATTTAGAGATCGAATTGAGCATTTATATTTTGTGAGGACATACTCTGGACTATATAGACCTCAAAATCGTGAACTTTGAAAAATGGCATTTTTTGCGATTTTTTGATATTTTAAGACCCGCGTCTCGCCTTAATGTATGCCCATACAACAGAGTGAAGGCCGCTTCACATATTTGCGTATGACTGCGATCGCTCGTAACAGCTTACGACGAGAGAAGACACTGGTGCCTTCTGTCGGGCAGCCTCGGAACCCTTCTGATCTACAAGCAACCAGACCGAAGGTTTGGCGGTATTTGCGATAAAAAAATCTTTGCGCCATCTACAAGAAACGGTCGCTTTTAACATTGTCCGATTTATTCCGAACCCGCGGCGAAAGAACGAGGCGTAAATATATGCAAGTCAGAAGCGTTCAGGCGCCGCCCGACAGACGGTGGCGGCGTGTCGTCTCGTCGTAAGCCGCCACAAGTGGTCGTGGCGCAGTCAAAACGCAAATCTGAACCAGCCTACTTGCAAGGAACGGCAGGCTCTGGACTGCTTTCTCACTACTATAGCAAACAAAATTATATTTACCACAATATCCCGAGAACTGCCCCACCCTCGAAAGATAACCCGCCCCCTATTTTTGGCATCATTTGCTCTCTTTTAAAACCGTCGAAAGATAGCCCACTTCTAGTAATTGCAGGGCCCTGGCCAATGGTGACCTCGGCAGAAAAGGGAGTTACTTAGCCACGGCAGGAGATAAGCAAACACTGCCGACTGGGAAGGATGCTCGTCTTCAGTTCATCGCCCTCTCTGCAATCACGAGTTTTGCAGGTCACAAGATCTAAAATTAGCATTTCTTTCCATTTTTTTTATCGCACATTGAAAGTTGGATCACTCCTTATTTTAACCCGATTTACTTTTGATTTTGGGTTGGCTACCTCTCGAAATATCACTGTAATGTTGGCCGAGGGCATTGTGGTGTTTGGAACCCACTCTCGTGAGTGTAACGGCTGGAAAAATGTAGCAGCCGGACACGTACCGATGGAGCTTTCCTGCGAGGAGCTTTTACGGCACAAAGTAGTGGAGCGGCCGACACGCGTGATGCAGCGTTCCTTCCCCTAGAAGTCATGAGCAGTCCAGAGCCTGCCGTCCCTTGCAAGGTGGCAACTTCACATGGCGGGGACATTGTTAGCAATTCCTGCACGGAGGTAGGAAGTTTCTGGAGGCGGCACAACACCACCAGAGGTGAAGCCGGGGAGGCTTCCGGTTTGGGGAAGCACGCCCCGAACGACGACCAAAAACGAACAAAACCTAAAGAAGCCATTGGTCGGAAAGGATGGCCGATTTGGCGCCTCGGGGTTCCCACCAACCGCGACCTCTACTTCTGGCTTCACTTGGGATTTTCTTGTTTGGCTGGCTCAAGCCAGAATGTCGCCTTCTCTTCTTCCTACCTCCATGGATTCTTGGAAAATCAGTTTTAGACAGTCAACCCAACAATAGGTCGTGAGGTGCCATTACCGTACTGCCCTGCGCCGTAGCGATGCCGAACTGACCGTTCCTGCGTCCATCGTTCGCCGCAGAATCGTTTGCTATGACTTACATTGTTAGGCGTGTGTCAGCACGGCGCGCGACGATGCCATTATTACGTAAAGTTGAGGCTAGAGTCCGTCGTTTAACAAGGAAGTTTTGTTACGACAGAGGTTCTTAAACTGGGTTCCCCAAGTTCCCAAATGTTGTTGGCCATCCCTGCCCTCGAGCAAACTGTTTGCCCATTTAAGCGCTATTTTAGCAGACCTGAGTCATCCACTAATGCTTAACTATCAGCCAAACACTCCATAGTACTGTCGAGACCGGTTATAACGAAGTCGGTTATAACGAAATAGCGAAGTAATTTCCGATTCCCGTTGACTTCGTTATGACCGGTCTCGAAAGTATGCGCATTGCTGTTTACAAGGTATGCAGGCTCCTCCTGAACCGCTTTTTGTATTGATCTCGAGATCGGAGGGGCTCCTCGGCCATCGGTCGAGAGAGGTGGGCACTCCCGAGATTGAGGAGTTTGAGAATCCTTGTGTTTCGTCTCTACTTTGAAAAGAACGGAGGTTGGCACTTGAATGCAAATCCGGGGTCCCGGCGTTCCTGACCGAGACTCCCGCCCCGCAGGGAGAAGACATGGGTGCCGCGGTGCGGGGTGAACCCCTCGACTGCGGCAGCACCGTGGGGGCGAGTACCACAGCGTGGAGCTGCAGCGGGGGTGCGGGGCTTTGGCTTCAGCATTCGGGGGACGCGAGTTCCACAGCATGCCCCTTTTTGTGCTGAGGATCGCCGACCAGGGACCTGCGCATCTCAGCGGGAAGCTGCAGGTAAGTCCCTTTCATGTCGCGGAGGGGCCGCTGCGTCCTCGTTGGCGTGGTTCGCAAACTACAGTGGTGCTTTTTTAGCTATCGTCGTCCTCGCGCATGACGTAGTGGGGAAAAAAAAAGAGACCGGGCGGACTATGCAGATTCCTAGGCTCGTATAGCTCGTCTGCTCGCTTTGTGCATTTGGGTCTTGCGGTAAAACCTGTATTGCACATTGTGTTTATTTGGTAGAGTGATATTTGTGGTGCGAGATTTTATCGTACTGTATCGTATATCAAATAATGAAAATATAAAATCTAGTGCTTTAAAAAGTTACCACAGTGAACAGGGGCTCTGGTCTACACGGTGGGACCAAGCAAGACCAGGGGATTGGAACATTGCCGCCTGCTGCGATTGCCCAGCTCTGCGCCACTGACCAGTGGCATACCAACTTGTTTTTGAGTGGGGGCAAACCAGACCCCCCCCCAGGGCCGGGGGCGATGCCCTTGGTATCCCGTTGGTGCCGCCGGCCAGTGTTTGCCCTGCCCAGTGGCGGCTGTTTTAGAGGGGGCAAAACACATGGCTTGCCCCCCCACTCTGAGATCTGGGGGGGGGCAAGTGCTCCCCCAGTTCTCAATCGGAGCAGGCTGCGATGTCCCTGTCCATTGGTCCTGTTTGGTCCCGCCAGGTAGGTTCGGGCCCCAGGGTGTAATTTTCATTATCTGAATGAGAGGAAACTGAGGCAATCCAAGCACCACTGGCATGTGAAGTAAACACTCGAATGAAATTGACTTCATGTACCCTGTTTGTTTCATTCTGTTTTGTGAGTGCAGGTCTCTTCCAAGTTGATTGCTTTTTGCATTTTGAAAACCAGTAAATAAATGTTTATCTGAAACAACTGACTTCAAAGTGCCTTAAGATGAGAGAAGAACCTTGGGGCTTGGCGGTAGACCAATGGAGGTTTGTTGATGGAAAGACAGTCGACACGGTTCCAACGCTTCTTTCAGGTGGCTGACCAGATCCTGGAGGTGAATGGGATCGATACCAAGAACATGACGCACGCCAACGCCATCAACGTCATCCGCCAAGGGGGCAACACTGTGCGGCTGCTGGTCAAGAGGACTTGCAAGGGGCCCTCTCCCTCGTCGGTGGGTGTGCAGGCTCGGTCCTTCCGGGCCATTTTAATGACTCGCCAACTCGCATAATAGCATCGTCAACTAGTGCCAAAGAATTTGGGGGAGGGATTCACTGTACGGCATTATTTGCTTTTTACGGCGACAGCTGTTATAGGTTCTTCCTCCCCTCCCCCCCTCTTGAAATGATGTAGTGCGTCCGTTGTCAACATCGCCAAATGCTCGAAAAGAATGCTCCAAAAGCCCACCGCAATCTTCTCCTGGATTCAATTTTGGGTTTGCCGATAGTGAAGCGAGCGCGCTCTTGCAGAACCACGCCAGCTGCTTCAACGCGCTGCCTAATAAACCTCGTGTGCCAAAAACAACTCCGCATACAAGTCTCATGTGGCACCCGCCAGATGGCTGCAGTTATGGTCAGGTTGCATGGCGCCACCCGAGTCTCTCGTCGCGTTTGCGAGAGCGCTTCTGCGTGGATAAAATAAATTAGTGTGTCGCTGTCCGAGCAGACGTTGGCGGTGGTTCCTTCACGTAAGGTGTGAGATACATGAGGATACATCAACGTCCAATAAGGTTCCTGACTGTACTGTAAAGTCGTATCAAGCTGACCATCTTAAGTTTTTAGGGGCGAAGCTCCTTAGGGTCTAGCCTTATCCGTCCGTCCGTCCGGCGTCCGTGCTTACATAAAAAGAAAAAATGTTTGCGCAGTCGACAGGATTCCAATTTGTGCGGGGAGACCCCAATGGATTTCTAGTCCATCGCCCTAAAGACTCAGCCACAACTGCGGGACGAGTAGGGGGCTCTGAGATGTGGTAGTAACTCAAGAGCTGGGGTTTCTGTCATGGATGAAACGTTGCATGTAGCCGCTCAACGTCTATACAGGAGAGGGCACTGCGGTCAAATGCGTATATAATCGCGTTAAACTTTGGATGCATTGGCTCAGCGTTTATAGACAAGAGGGCGCTGCAGTCAAATGCTATATATAACCATGTTCCATACCACACATTCTCTTTCTGACATGGACCGATGACTTAAGCGGTAGAGATGCGTTCCCACGGCTTCTAGCGGACCCAAGCTGATCCGCTAGAAGAACCACTGGCTCTGCATTTCACCGACCATAAAGCAGTAATAATGAAGTCGAAACGCAACCCGGAACTCAGCACTACCTATGAGCAATAAAAAAAAATCAGCACCATCAGCACTACCTATGAACAATAAAATCAGTATCATCAGCACCACCAGAGCTTCGCCCCAATCAACATCATTCACCACGTAAAAATGCAATCATCTTTTTTTAATTTTTATTTTTTTTATTTTGGCAGTTGTATTATAGTTGTGCGGTTAGCAAGACCTATTACTTTTATAAGAAAGTATACTGTACTTCGTTCGAGCATAACTTGGCAAATGGCCTTAGTCAGGCAATCGGAGCACTCGAAGCGAGGCACTAATAATGCACTGTTGGTGCACAAATGTCAAGAGGTGTTGCTCGGATTGGCTCATCGGGGCTGCAGCATTGGTTGTTTACCAAGATAGGTTGAAACAGAGTACAGAAGTTTCTAGAAACAAACATCTAAACCAGTGCAC
Source organism: Ixodes ricinus (assembly GCA_037355805.1). Classification (NCBI taxonomy): domain Eukaryota; kingdom Metazoa; phylum Arthropoda; class Arachnida; order Ixodida; family Ixodidae; genus Ixodes; species Ixodes ricinus. The sequence goes on along the minus strand of JAZHYW010021148.1, from coordinate 63,992 downwards.
TGACCAGGTGTGCTCATAAGGAACTCGCTGGATTTAGCCGAGTTGTTTCTGCACACTTTTTCTCCGGGAAAACTAGGGCTATTTCTAGGGGCGCAACACTATTGCGGGGGAAGTTTCCCAACAGTAAAAGCAAAAATGGAGAGGAGGGGTATTGCAGCATTAAGGGAGGTGCGGCCTGCCCCAGCTATTCTGCAATGGTTCTCAGTTGAGAGTCGCAGTATCACTAAATAAATAAATAAAACTATAAGCAGGTCGCTGCACATAAGAATGCAAAAAACTACTTCTAGTTTTATTAATCTACTGCGATTACTCCGAATCCGTTGTGGAATCGCTGTCGGTGCAGATGGACAGATAAATTCAATTGTATCATGCCATATAGTGTAATTTGAAATGAGTCATTTAAGTTTAGTGTTGCAAGCGTGATTTGCATATTTGTTTATTGGAGAAACATCGTAAGACACAACCAAAGTGAACGATACCCCGCACTCGTTCTGGTCATCCTTCCTGTGTCGGGCAACAACCGAAACCAATCACTGACGTGGTGCGCTATTTGTGCCGTACGATGCCAAAGTGCTGACCCTGCTATATATTTCACCAAAATGAGAATTTTCAGCGATATTGCACCAAAAGATCACATTCTCAGCAGCAAAACTCATACTCAGACCTCGTAACCAATGGCTGAGACAATGCTTTCTTCAGTATGGTTGCCTATGTGTAAAAATTGTTTGGAGAATTGCATTAATTAATAAAGCTTGGTCCATAGTTTTTTTTTATAGTTGTTACGAGGAAATATATATTGAATCGGAGTGTTTCTAGTTTTATGGGATAGGCCTGTGATGAAGGCGTCTCTCTGCTTTCAGTGGACAGCCCCCAGTCGTTGCTGCACCCCAACATGTCCGGCATCCTGAACGGGCCCCTCAGTCAAAGCTCTCCCCGAAGCTCAAGTCTCGTGAACTCACCTCCCCAGAAGGACTGGTACAACTGGAACATGGATACGTGACTGAGACATAACTGGGAAGGCGGGAAATAGGTGGGTGCCACTTTGGCTTTGCACACTTTGCTTTTTAGGCGTAAGCCGAAGCTCGAGGGAAACGTGCCGGCTCCAGTTGGTGGGTTCCAATCTCGGCCAAGGTCGTGCCCCCACCACGACGAAAGCCTGCTATCGTAGGACTCGTGCAACTGAGATTCTGGTCGCATGTTAAGGACCTAGGGTACTCTAAAATATTTCCTCGGTTCTTTTCTCGTGGCCTAAAGGATACCTTTTGTCGGCCCGTCGTGCAAAGATTGACGTTGTACGTTAATCTTTTGCCACGTGACTGCACACCCACCCGTACCCATGTGCGGAGGGGGTTCGGGTGATGGAAGGGAGGCGGCCGATCGGTCTGCCGAGCTCATAGCTCCCACTGCACCGTCAGCGTAGGTGTGAATGGAGTGTTTGCGACTCCAGCGACCCATAGGGATCTCCACAGTCGGCCAAATGTGGCGGTCTAAAACGGGTCTCGCCGTGCCCTGTGCCTGCTCACACTTAGATTTCAGCAGGCAAGTATCGGACTCAAAATGGTTTGCCCCGATTTTTATTCACTACGTTTCAAACGTGCAGCTGTATGTTGGCGTAGCTTGATCTTCAAGGAAGCGAGGGAAGGACTGCAGTGCTGATGAGCATTGATAAATGCGCTGTCTGGTTCACACGGTAGACTACCGTAGAATACCGCACGTCCGCCCATTCCACACCAAGCGCCCATTCCTAAATTTGTAAGATCTGTCAAAATATGCACAGTACATTGATAAGTAAAATTGATGACCGGACAAGCGCCCATCCCCCATTTTTTCGCAATTATCTCTAAATCTTGAGTGGGTGCTTGCCCGGTATTTTACGGTAGGTTGGATTCGGAACAACCTGGGCGACATGCTGGTACGACGGCAACGACAAAGTCACCGGGGCAACTGTTCCATCGCGCCAACCGCCGACAATGTGTAATCTCGGAAGCCACAAGGGACGATCAGAAATCACAAACAGATCTGTTTCGTTCAGTTCGATGTTTTCCTGCTAGGTGCCGTTCGTTTTGCTGGAGTCGCAAATACCGTATTTGCAGGAGTATAACGCGACCGTGAATGTAACATGAGGTCAAGTTTTGATGCCCTCAAAAAGAAAAAAATTAATATTATTAGTATTATAACGCGAGTGGAGGACGTGTAAATTTCCTGCACTCAGGGGCATAGCAGAAGTGAAAAGGCAATGGAAATCGAAGAAATATCAGTTTATGTTTTGACTGCACTCATCCTCACTGCTCAGGTCCTTCCATTTACAATCCACTCTGCCTTTGCAGATATGCAACAGCACCGTGCCGCTTGTCTGGTAGTTCCTTTTTCTTCGGCGTGAGCTCCTCGGCAGCCCACAATCCAAGCAAGGCACGAAGCAGAAGCACCAACACACAAACACCAGACCACTCTGGAGCAGAAACAAAAAATGCGCAGGCAGAAAAAAGACTGCTGGACCCGATACATGATCACACCCATTCTTGTTCTCGTCCCTCCGCATGAACAAACACCTCGTGTTGCACGATGGCGTAAACACGGTCCGTGGTCTTGGCTTGAATTGGCGTGCGTTGTACAAACACAAAAGCGATAAAAATGCTTTTTATATTTTCTATTCCCCCTTCACGTGGCCCAATAGCTAATAAATTCCCTCCCACACCCCCACTTCTTTTCCCACCCAATCTCCTGCATTGAGCTGGAGGGATAGCCTTCTCCAGACTTGCGCGCCTAGTGGCTGAACTCGATTCCGAATATAACGCAAGGTGCGTTTTGGAGCACGTAATTTTGAAAAAAGCTTGCGTTATATTTGTGCAAATATGGCAGTTGTTGCAAACTGCCAAGGTGGCCAAATGTACTGTAAACGACTTATTTTTCGCGGGCTCAATATTTCGCGATTTAGGTCAAAGCTAAAGTTTTGGAATAATTCGCGGGTTCTGATTTTCGCAACGCGGTGGGGCCTGAATATAGATTCCAATGTGTACATTTTACCGGAATTGTTCGTGGGACCTATTTTCCGAAATTCACAAAAAATAGGTCCTCGCGAAAATTAAGTCGCTTACAGTATTTCTTTTTTCACATAAAACAGCTTTTTGAAGTGTTTATGAATGAAGAAACTTTTTGTATATTTCATGAAGGTCGTTAACAGCCACGAGTCGCAACTTCTTTTTTCTATTCATTGCAGTTTTGTCTATCTTGGGCAGAGTGACTTGTGTCCCATTATGGTCTGTCTGCCTGCTCTCTTTGCAGGTTTACCATTATGAGTGTGGGCATCCGAAGCCTGGCTGTTCAACATCTTTCTCCTCGGCATCTCATCTTCTCCACGTTTCAGTGCAGAACACTTTGTGGTAGCTCGGTGCCATTTCCTCGTTTTAGAAACTTTCGGCGGCGCTCCTCGGTCCCAAGAAACACTGGAGTTTAAACAAGTTAATCTATTTTCTTTCTTTTTTGTTGCTGTAAGTAACTTGTTTTACGAGCGTTTTGCAGCAGATGCACTAAACGTGGGGAGCCTTTTTACTATAATAACATTGGTCACTTCGAAAGTGCACATAACCTGCAAGTGGAGTTAGATACCATGGTAGCAAAGGGCATTGCACGTAGCGGCCTATCTGTTATGCACCCTGCACATGGGGACACTCGGAGGTACCGTACGAGTCTAAGGCGCTCGGAAAAAGCGGCGCCGTCAGTCGCCCTTTCCGGGCCGTAGCTGCAGTTGCATTTGACCCGCTGGCAGCTTGTAAATACAGCTAGCGTGCAAAACGTGGAGGGGTGTTCGCGGTAGAGGAAAGCGTAACCTGCTTTGGGGATGTGTTTTCCAATATGCCTTCCCATGTTGCTTGTGGATGCCCGGTTGTTTTCTTCTCGCAGTATGCTCGAACAGGTGCCGCAGACTAGCGTGCAGACGGTGCAAGCAAATTAAGCCTTCCAACAAAGTACACCAACTCAACTTTCCGACGTCTGCACATGAGTTGTTGGCACGGCTCATTTGCAGACGCTTCACCTCGTGCGAATCTGGTTTCTGCGCATGTGTGGGCAAACGCGAGTTTGTTTGTAAACGGTGTGTCAATGTATTGGCTTCTTATCGTTATCTCTGTCAAGATTGCCTCTGGCAGTGTTCATCAAGATTGCCTCTGGCAGTGTTCTTTGCCTAATGAGCTTCATGGATAGAGCAATTAAGGTGTCTCTTTAACCAGGTCTGATGTGGGGCAAGAACTTTCGATACTCAGTTTAGTCTCTAGTGCTTTCAGAGAACAGTGTTTAGAAGGTACTGCGGAGTTCCGTCCTTTGATGAAAGTGCAGCTATGTGCAACATGCTCCTGCTATTCTCTTGCCAAGGGTACCAATGAGCTATGGCAGCTCGATCTCTGGGCTCTTACGGTGACAATGAACGATCTAACGGCAATATTGAACGATCTAACGGCAATATGCCTAAAACTAACTAATGCAGCTTTTCCCCAACTAGACTGAGGCTAAGGCTCGTGATTTTTTTTATTTTTAAAATTATTTTATTCTATTGCGAAAGAGTTGGTCAAATCCGAGGCATGCACCTTTTATTTTGTGCAACTCCTCTGTCATGAATGTAAACAAGGTTGTTGCAGCGAGACTGGCGTCCATCCTTGAGCCAGTATTTTATTGTCCGTCATTACACCGTTAGCTGTTGCTGTACTTGTGCAAAGGGGAACGTTCGCTGTAAAGACCCCTTAATTAAGTTTGTGGTTGTAAAAGCTCCTTGTTGCATTCCCGCAGGTCCACAGCTGCATATCATTGTTACGGGGTGCAGCATTCCTTGACAGTATTTAAATTTCCGCGTTATTTATAGTCACGGCGCTGCCGTGCTTCCGCTCGTGAAATTTTGTGGTGTCATTCCCCAGACTACTTGACTGGTAGGCAAGTTGCAAAAACAAGCTTCAGAGATATGCTGTACAGGCACAAACTGTTTCATCTGTTGAGAGAACTTGTACCTACACGGAAGTTATTCCAGGCTAAACGAAGGCCGGTTTAGTTAACAATATTAACAATGTGAAGCTGGATTCTATACACTCTTATATGTGGGTTTGGAAGTACAAGAAGCAATAGTAGATTGCATGTTACTGTATTGGTTGCAGGGGTATTGTTAACATTCAGTGCGAGAGAAGTTTTCTCTAGTACATTTTACAACAGAGCCGTCTCCGGCTTTTTTCGTGCTGCGACTTATTATCACGAGTTGGAAGATACAGGTGCAAAGAGTCAAAAGAATGTGTGCTGCAAGTTCGGTCGGAAAAGAAACCTGTACTCGAGCGATTTGGTAGAACAAAGATTATAAAAACAAGCAAACATTGCTAGTAATTCTATCTTTTAAACAAGATGTCTGTTGGGACTAGAAAAATATTTTCCAAGTGCCTCTCGTGCCCATACGTGAAATCTTGCAAATACTGCCAGTCGTGGCATGGTGCAGCTGTGTTATTTGTGAGCGAGGTTTTAAGAGTTACATACACTTGCCAGCATGCCTCTAAAGCTTTTCTTGCTGTTTTATTTTTTTCATGCACATCCTCATCAAACTTTGTCTTATCATGTTTCTTTTTCTGGCTGCAGAGAGCCTGGTCATTTGTGACAGATTTCACTCTTTGTACATTCTTTGACAACCCTGAGTATTTTAATTTTTTTATACATACAATTTTACTTTATTTTTTAAAGTATGTTCTATAGGTAGCGATGATATTCTGTCTTTGAAGGAGCAAAAAACGGGAGCAAGATTGGCACGTTGTGTATGGTACGGGTTGGTGGGCGAGGCTCGGGTTTCAAGGGCTGCGTGTTCTTGAGTGCGTGCCATTACAAGGTGTCTGCTGTAATATTGAAGGACGAGTCCCGAGAATAAATTCTATCTGAACTATGGATCTGCTCAATCTTCTTTCGACAGTGTCGAGGCGGTTACAGCGTACTAGTTGGTCATTTCAATGTGGAACGGTATGACCGCAAAATGCAAGTTGTGTGATGCACAAATATTCTAAATTTTAAATACAAATGGAATAGTATTTCATTCTATCTGCGGAGCATATGTGCTTACAATATATTTTAAAAAATGCCCCGAAAGAGCGTCAATTGTTGCAGTTTTGGACCTTGCAAGTGTATTCTTTAAAGTCATTTACAAGAATGTGGTAACGGGCATATAATAATCAACGATAACTTCATGGTCCCAGACAAGGGAATGACAGTCAGTTTGCGATGTCTCTCTTAGAAGGTGAAAAAAAAAACCTCGTAACATTTTGCAGCGATGAAAGTGATGGTTGCAATTTTTAAATGGCTTTGAGAGAGAGAAGCGAGTTCAAAGTGACATTTAGTTGCAAGGAAAGCGTCGTCTCGAATCGGTTGCCTTAAGGCCGACCTACGGAATAGTCTTCTGCTGAAGAGAAAACCGGTCGCCTGTTTTCTTCTGTACATTCCCCCTCCCGACAGGAGCAGGCCTCTAAGCTACCGCTCCCTGCAGAAAGGAGGGTCCCCATCTTTCTTGAATGGAAAGGAGGAATCAAGAAAGAGTTTCCCCATTTCAAACCACTTGTGGGCCTTCAATTAAAAAAAATTATCAAGGTGTGCAAAATCGTTTTCTTTTCCTCGGCTGTCCTTCGTATTTGGGCTAAAAAAGCCCCTCGTACATTGTTTTTCAAAGCGGTACAGGAGACAACGGCAGGTGCGGCAACGTCGGGGCACGGCTGAAAAACAAGAGTGCCGGACCCAGCAGCGGCATGAAGCCAGTCGCCATTACACGGCAGCCATCTGGCAGTTCAAGCGCCAGTTCAGGGAGAATCCGTTCGGGGTGGCGTAGAATGCGTGTGACAGACTGGTTTCAGGCGGACGGGGCCTTGGAGAAATGCCCCGCATTTAGCGGGCAGCAGGGGGCAGACCTACCGCAAAATTTTAATTAGCAATTACAACGCTCGTTGGAAAATTTACAGAAGCACTTTGCACGCGAGCTGGGGGCTTACGTCCAAACTCAATGTGCTTCCAAGAAAATACGGTTGTCACTCGGTTTCCATGTATTGTTTAAATGAGATTCTTTATGTGTTTACATTTGTAGAATCTACACTAGTATAATTTGTATTCAATTTGTACTATAATATATTTTTATTTATTTTACAGTTTAAAGGGATCCTGAACCGAAATTTCGAGCTCGCAGAACAAGGCTGCACGGATAGGCGGAACTCTGCAAAACCCAAAAACATCACTTGTACAGTAATCTAACGGATCACCGTATTTTTGGAAAGGAAGTGTGCGATTGAACACGGTCGACGAGACAAGTCTTGTCACAATTCTCATTCCCTCTCCTCCTCGCTACGTCCCAACGAGCTGGTGAACCGAGCGAGGAGGAGAGAAGAGGTTGCTTCCCCTCATTCTCAAATATTCCAGGAGGACAATGACATCAAAGACCGCTTGATTGCACCTTTTTTTTTTTCCAAAAGTACAGCCATCCGCTTGAGATATCGATGTACGAGTGATGTTTTGGAGTTCCTAGTATCCCGTTCAACGCGCCTGCGGCTGTTTTCACGAAATCCAAATTTCGGTTTAGTATCCCTTTAAATCTCTATCCCAGTCACACATTTCTAGTTCTGGGTTTTTCTGCAATGCCTGGCTTCCGGGCTCCAAGGCAAAGCCATTTAATGAGCAGAGAAAAACCTCTCGGCACAACGTTGCTAGTGTACTGCAAAATTATGACTCTCCGAGTTTGTCACCTGTTGATATACAGACTGTATGGAGCCTGAATTACAGGATTACAAGGTCTGAACACTGCCATACCTATGTTGAGATTACTATCGTATGTGAGTAAAAATCAGAAATATGATGTTGGCCATGGGTTCTCAAACTGGATTCCTAGGAACACTGGTGTTCTCCAGGGCTTCCCGAGTTCTCAAAACTTTCTTTACCGTCCCGCTTCTTAGTAAAATGTTTATCCTGCTAAAGCGGCAATATTTTAGCAGATAAAGGCCACCTACTGGTGCACATCTCTGTGCCAAACAGTCCCTCATATGGGCATTACCGTTTAAAGGGCCTATAGGCTCGTGTGCCGTCTAATTGCACTAAGACCGAGAGGAGTTCTTCGGCTACCCCTCGAAAGAGACCGATGTTCCTCGGACAGGAAAGTTTGATAAGCAAAAGGGAACCTCTTGCGAGTTCTCTTTCTCTTGTACACACGTGTTTTAGATTGAATTTCCAGTGGTAAGGTCGTCGGTGAACAGTTACGAAAATGAGGGCACTTAAACATGGAAAGACCAAGAGAAGTTAGAAGTCTAACTTTGCTTCCTGTTGTAGATAAAGACACGGTGTAGCCTTTGAACACTACAACGTGGCTTGAACCCAGATAAAATCCTAATGCTGACGTTGACATTTGTTAATCGAGCCCGTTGAACGTTTGGCGCAGATGCCAGGCCATACCGGCTTTACATCGATGCTTCAAACCATGCTAGAAAATGTAAGCAACTCATTGGGTGATTGGTTCCGAGCACCTCGAACTGTAGAATAGTTTTTAATGCGAAAGCATTAACTGTCCCATGGAGCGAACCGACATCATCACCATTTGAAGCTGTGCCAAACGGCACGTTCCCCTGACCCGATGGAGCAAAGCCTGCCGTCTGTAGCAGAAATCTCATGGATAGGCTCCTGTTGGCTGGTGCACATCATGGTTCCAAGGAACGAGGCTCCCATTAGCTCTCCCACGGCATAGTTCCAAAAAACGTCACCAGAGAAGTCCTCCATGGCGGCGCAGTGCACGCAGCGGCCCGGCTGCCGGTAAGAAGGAGCTCCCGGCCGCAGAGCCTGCACGGGCAAACTCCGGGGAGGCCTGCACGCCTGAGCTCAGCGTGGCGCAACCACTAGACGAGAGCGCGCACTCGGCCGGCTGCCGCTAACTCTCGGCAGTAGCGAAACGTGGCCATCCACGCCAGTACGCTGCAGACGAACTAAGGGAGCGGAAGAACGACATTCATGCTTTCGCATTCACAACTCGTAAGAAGTGCATAGGTGTCCTCGGAATTTTTGTGGTTCGAGCCCAGCTAGAAATAGCTCGCATTGAAGCACGCTCGGAAATAAGTGCTCCAGGGCAGTTGCCCAAGTTCGGCAAACAAAAGTGCCCGAATATGGTGTGGGAGCAAGGGGGGGGGGGGGGGATTGTGAGGCCCTTCCACTTTACGTGAAGATGGAGGACCAGCAAAGCTGTTATTTTTACGACGTCCAGGACGATGCCTAGAGGACGACCTCGAGGACGACGTCTAGGACAGCTTCAAGGATGACTTCTAGGACGCCGCCTAGAGGACGACTTCTAGGACAATCTCTAGGACGACCTCTAGGACAACCTCGAGGACGACCTCTCGGACGACGCCTAGAGGACGACCTCTCAGATGAACTCAAGGATGACCTCGAGGACGACCTTGAAGGGGACGCCTAGAGGACGACGTCTAGGATGACCTCTCGGACGACCTCAGGGACGACCTCGAGGACGATGCCTATTCGCAACTCCAACGCCCTATAGGTGGCGGGGCGGTAGTTCCAAGATGGCGGAAGAGACGGGGATAGATTTTCCAGGATATCTCGTGCGCCTGATCGCTGACGCTGTTCAGCGCGCTAAAAATGACTTATTTGTCTACAAATGCGAAGCGGTTAGGGAGGAACCATATTATAGGTGACGGAGATGCCGATGCACGTTAGGAAAACGAGCATGCTGTTATTTAAAAGTTGCAGAAACCTCAAATTGCGAAGCTTTGTGGTGAGCGAGCGCGTTTTAGGCTCCGGCCACGTTACTGTTTGTGGCAGAATATTTTTGAGGGTGATGAAGATATGTTTGCGCTTGACCTGGCCATTAGTGCTCCAAAAAGAGAGCCGCGAACGGTGACCGTCAAGCTTAGGAAGAGCAGCGTTCGCAGTATTGCTGTCTTCGCATCACAAGCTCACAAATCGCTGCTCACCGTCTCGGTTTTAGTGTATTGCAACACGTAATCAAACTGCTCTATGGTTATTGATAGAAAGTTTGTCACTACGGGCTACCGTGAGGTGTAGCATTGCAACCGCAAGCTCGCGCTGCGCCTTTGAAGCACAATTTTCAGTGCGCGCCAGGAACGTTGCCGTGCTCATCACTCTAAAACAAATGTTGTAGTCCTTACACCCCTTGTTACATATACGACACTCCAAAACTTCAGTTCGCCGTGCAGCCCTCTGATGTCAAACTGACGGCCCCAACTTTTAAGAGAGGCTTGATGACGGCGCAATATAAGATATTTAACAGCTAGAGTACGCATCAAAGAGTACCGAAAAAACAAACAAACACCGAGGTTTTGCAGTAGGGCCAAGAAAACCCCGATTACTTTTTTTTACGGCCATTTACACTAACTTCAGCTTTTTTAATAAGTTGCACAACTCGGCTATCAAGCCGCTCGTGAAAGTTGGTAGCGTCGGTTGAACGTCAGCGCGCTGTACGTCCAACTGGAGTTTAGGGGTGTCGTACGCTATGCAAAAACTGCTTATTAACATAATCGGTGGGTTTAGGGGTTTTATTAATTGCTCTATCAAAAATAAATATTTTAATATACCGTACATTTTTGTACCGTGTTATTTGCAACATTGCGGTCCCTCTGGCCAAAACTGCGCATTCTAAGCTCTCGTCACGAACGGCTGGCTAACACAGACGCGCTTAAAATGCTTCGAGCATTTCTTTATTTGCTTTGTAATTACCTGAAAGCAAGTACAGGTCTTCTGTCTTTTTAAAGTGCTTGGAATAAATGGTCATGTTCCTTGTAACGGCCTTAAAGCACGAACCCATTCCCGATTTGTATTGGTCGACATACCGTTGCGCGACAAGCTTTCTCCTACTTATGGTAAAGAATAGGCTTTCCGTAGACCGTACTATGAGTCCTTCATTATTAGCGGGAGCGTTTTCCGTCACTTTGATCACAGATTGAGCTGGCGGCCATGCACAAGACCAGAAATCCGCAGCGTATGCGATACACGAAAAGTCCCTAATGAAATTAGACATCCCGGTCCTTCGTGCAAGGCTGTTGCAAGGCGGAGCTCAAAAATTCCTTTTTAACGCGCTCACTTTTTTCGTTAAAACGGCTTCACGCATCAAGGCCGCAGTCCCTGCCACCGTTTCCGCACCGCCGTCGCCGCTGCCGTCCCCGCTCCTCTGGTTCTCCGTTCGTCCGCGGGAGGGCGAGCGGCGCGCTGGAGTTGCGAATAGAGATGATAACAAGGGATCAGGACCTTGCTATCTAATAATGCCAAGGGAGGCTGACTCATGCTGGTTGCCCCCGTTTTTTATTTGTTATTTATTTATACTTGTCATGACCAACGGGGAGTTTTCTGTCAATATCCGCGGACACATTATTTCCCAGATCCTGGCGCATAACAGCTTCGCTGCAAAATGGAAATTGGCAGAATGTTCATCATTTTATTTCAACACTTCGCATCTGTGTAGTTCTATGCTACCATCGTATTCACTTCTCAAGTTCAGTTCTGCTCCTCTTGTGACTTTGGAACTGAAAATCTTAACTAAAGCTGAGGGTGGGGCACTATTTGTCCTCGCGCTACGAGCCCGCAATCTCTTCGGCGACTCGATCTTGACTTCGACCTCGTGCCTTCTGGTGCAAAAACGCTGACGCCGTGGTTACTGACAAGGTGGCGACGGCAGGGAGGAGCTTCGGTTGCCCTGCCTCCAGTGTGAGCCTCGTACCTTCGACGATGCTTCAACGTCTCGTGCACTTTGAGCGTGCAGATGCAGCCGAGGCGCGGCAAAGGCACCGAGCACTTGCCAGAGACCGGGCGTTAGAAAGACACTCCCTGTCGTTGCCATTTTGTCGGCGACTACAATAACCGCCGATCGCACTCGTGCAGGTGTAGGCGATGCAAAGGACGGGGGTGCTGGGCACGTACCACCCGTGACCCTAGTGACACGGCGCAACCGGAGGCGGTTGCCGTCGTTTGCACGACGAGCGTCTCCAATTTTTAGGAGCTCCGATATAGAAACAGCTTCTCGATGCACTTCTTGCCGACCAGCAAGGCGTACTCCTCCACTTCCGCTTTGTCGGAGTTCCCTTTAAGCCGCCTGTACTGTCCGTACGGGATGACGCCCCTCTTGAAGAGGATGGACACGTCGTTCAAGTCAGTCACCGCATTCTCGTCCTCTGAAAAAAAAGACCGCTCGAGTATGAGACTGTGCGGCGGATGAATGGCCGCACGAACTGGAAACCAGTACAGGTAGAATAGTCAACTGGAACAGGTAGAACAGCGCAGGTGTTGTCATTGAGGGTTATACTAATGTGTTTTGCACAAAAAACACTTAATCATAATCGTTTATATCAAACTCGCAAAAAACGTATACCAGTTCGATATAGCGGGTAATTCGATATAAAAGTTTTAATGAATTTGACTCTCAAAAATCCAATTTCTGCTGACATGTTACACAATGAAGTACTCTTGCATATTTGGCTGCTTTTTCTTCATTGCATTCGCGATAACAATATTTTTGTACGCTATCGACGAACTCCAAAATGACGAGGCCGCTGCCTTCTATATTCGCTCAATAGCGCCGAACTATGCCAAGAGCACGGAGCACGTCCAAGCAGGAGCACCTTCTCCTGCAGAGCGCCGTTTTGCTCTGCAAGTTGGTTTTCCCCTGAGACAGGTGACTGCGTTGGGGAAAAGACAGCTAGCTGGCTTTTTTTAGGGACTAAGCTCCTTAGGGTCCAACCTCGTCCGTCCGGCATCCGTGCTCACATAAAAAGAAAAAATGTTTGCGCAGTCGACAGGATTCGAACCTGTGCAGGGAGACCCCAATGGATTTCTAGTCCATCGCCTTAACCACTCGGCCACGACTGCGGGACGAGTAGAGGGCTCTGAGATGTGGGAGTAACTCAAAAGCTGGGGTTTCTGTCATGGATGAAATGTTGCATGTGGCCGCTCAACGTCTATACAGGAGAGGGTGCTGCGGTCAAATGCGTATATAATCGCGTTAAACTTTGCATGCATTGGCCCAACGTTTATAGACGAGAGGCGCTGTGGTCAAATGCTCAAATGCGTATATAACCACGTTCCATACCACACATTCTCTTTCTGACATGGACTGTTGACAAGGGCAACTACGGTCCATACTTTCGATTTTGGGATTATGACTGTTTTTAGTGCAGTCAGCGTCCCTGAATTGCAAAGTGTGATTTTTTCTCCTTATTGTGCGTAGTTTTAAAGTTATCGACGCCTCAAAGTTTTGTTTGGGGCGAGGCCAACAAAAACGAAACTAGCCGCTCGAGGCCCCGGCAACACTGGAAATCAGCCGCTATGTGAACGTGACGTCAGGATCGTTCTCGTTCAACGAGTATGCAGGCCGAGCAGCACCTACCTCTGTTGCGCTAGCCGTCTAAAGATAGGAAGTAAGCTGATTTTGTTTTAATTCTGTATGCGTGATAGTTATCTAGCATATGTAGCAAGAGCAAAGGCTCTGTTATACTCCGGCGTAATGCGTGCGCGCGTGCAAACGCGTCACAGTGACGTCACGTCGGCGAAAACCCGACGCTCTATACTCCGGCGTCGTGGCGTAACCACATGCGACCGGCAGCGTTCGACGCAGCCTGACCGCCTCGACGCCTAACATGGAACATGCCGTATTCCGCGCCCGGCCGCGCCAGCGCGCCAGACCAGGATGCATCATGCGCTGGCTCCCGGCAGCCCTCGCGCGGGAAGCGTGGTGAATACGAGCAATAGCAGACGACGAGAGCACCACTCCGTGTGGCGTCATGTTTGAAGAATCGGACTTGGTCGTCTAGAAGCTGATCGAGGGAATTCGTCCTCACCCGTGTGTCTACGACACGAGGAAGCTTGAGTACCGTAGACCGTGCGCTTGTCAAAGATGTACTGTATGTACATTGATCGCCTACGCTTGCGGCGCAGGCGGTGCCCCAACAGTGCAAGCGTGAGTTTTCATCGTGCAAGGTACGTCCACGCCATCGCTCGAACTTGGTGCTCAAGAAGTGCGAGAATTTTCGTCTGCTATTCGAAACTGAAAGAAACCGGAAGTGGCGCACTCTCACAAGAAACATGCCTTCGTAATCAGATTCTGCGCATGCGCCGCGTCAACGGCCCACCGACGCGCGCCGCGGGAGTCGCCAGGGTTGCCGGAGTATAAAGAGGGCGAACTTTTCACGCGCGCGGCGTGATTGACGTGACGTAACCGACACGTGCGTTACGTCGGAGTATAGCAGAGCCTTTAGTGCGTATAGTATACCCAAAAGCTAGCGACTGGAAAACCCGTGAAGTCGTACGGTGCCGTACTCGGCGGCCGCCGCCGTGCGTGCGCTATGCCGTACTCGTCGCTTGTATACCCAAATGCTAGCGACTGGAAAACGAGTGAACTCGTTCGGTGCCGTACTCGGCGGCTGCCGCCGTGTGTTCCATACTCGTCGCTAGGCCTAAATTGTCATCGGGGCTCCGTGGATGGAGTGGCGTTGCTCTACGCCGCGCTGCCAGTGACGTACAGTACTGGGGGCCCTCTCGCTTTCGCGCTGCGAGTCAGTCCCAGACACGAAGCTTTGAGGCTCTCCGGCGCAGGCTGCGGCGCCCGAACACACGTGTGCTGGGCTGTACACGTCTGTTTTTTCGTTCTTTTTTCCTCGGGCGCGTAAAAGCCAAGTCCCAAGCCCACTCATCGAACAGCGTTCACCTACACCTTCTTCAATTTCCGGTCCGTTGGAAACTTGTGAAAAAGCACCTCCGGGTTGCGCAGCGGGTTGTTTGAGCAGCCCACAGCGCTACAAGTTGCACTCGGCATCTTTCGAGGAACAGCTGGGCAGTCTTGGGCGCACTGAGTTGCTCGCTAAACGAGTCTTGGGCGCACAGTTGCTCGCTAAACGAGTCTTGGAGTCCTCACAAACAAATAAACAAAAGGCTATACCGAAGCTACATGGGCTACAGATATAAGCAACGGCTAAACACGCCAATCACAAGCCGAAGTAGCGGTGGTAGCGGCTCAAAGAAGCGCACTCACGCACGCCCGGACCGGAGGAAAAAGAAGAGAACGATACTGACGTCACGGCCCAATGTTGCTTTAGCGATCGGCAACCCGCTGGTTGCCCGCTAAGGAGCAGCGGCTCGCAGCGGGTCGCATTTTTATTAACGGCATTAGTTGAGAATGCGGCGTCCCACGGACGTAATATTTTAGCTGGGGTCGTATTTTGTGTCACTACAGCGATACCAGTAATTTATTTCGTTTTGAGTTTTGGCCGGAATTGCCTTTTAAGCGGTAGGAGATGCGTTCCCACGGCTTCTAGCGGATCCAAGCTGATCCGCTAGAAGAACCACTGGCTCTGCATTTCACCGACCATAAAGCAGTAATAATGAAGTCGAAACGCACCCGGAACTCAGCACTACCTATGAGCAATAAAAAAAATCAGCACCATCAGCACTACCTATGAACAATAAAATTAGTATCATCAGCACCACCAGAGCTTCGCCCCAATCAACATCATTCACCACGTAAAGATGCGGTCATTTTTTTTGGGGGGGGGGGGGGAGGCAGTCGCGTCAATTGTTTAAAAGAAAAAAATATATACATATTTTTTTTTTGCGGACAGATCGGGGAGAGGGAACACGGATGGCAGAGAGCACCCTCTCCCGCTCCCTCCGCAATGGAGATTTTTTTTTCTTTCTTCCAAACAATCGACGCGGCCGCCCGGAAGAAAAAAAACACGAAAAACATCCAGCGTGCTCTGCAAGCTGGCTTTGCCCCAATGCGACTGCTCACGTTGGGGAAAGCCAGCTTGCAGAGCAAAATGGTGCTCTTGGCAGTTCGATATACAGTAATACCTCGTTAACTCGAACACGGCTATCTCGAAATAGTGGTTAAGTCGTAAAATTTCCTTGTCATGGAATGAGCTTTCATAGGCACAATGTATTTTGTCCTTGCTTATCTCGAAAGGTTTTCGTGACGGACTTCGGATATCTCGAAATCTCGTCAGCGAAAATCACAAATAAAAAACCCCACAATAAACAACAAAAACTGCCGCAAAAAAACAAACAAAAAACGTGCATGCGCAAAAAAGAAATGCGGAAAAGCAAGGAAACAAAAAAAAAATGATTGCGGGTGCGATGTACGGAGACGCGAAAAATGTGCAACTCAAAAACGTCTTTTTTTTTCTTCTTTTTTTACCATTTTTATTTGGATAAACTAATCGTTTTGTTCCGCTCTGTCTTTCGTTTTCTCTTTGCTCCTGAGTTCTTCCGTTTCCCTTCCAGGTCCGGTCGTCGTGAGTCTCGTGTTTCCCAGAGGTGTCTCGTTCGTTTCACGGGTTTCAAGCAGGGTGTCGAACCGGAACCGAACCGAACCGAAAACCGGAACAGAACCGTTATTTTTAACCGAACCGGAACTGAACCGAACCGAAATCTTCGCCGCCATCTTGGAACTGAACCGGAACTAAACCGGAAAAAAATATAACGGTAACCGGTTCAAAACGGTTCACGGTATTTTTTTATTACAAAATGAGTGTTGGAGAAGTAAAAATTGGCAGCTGCATTTCTATGTAGTGATCAAATTGTCATAAACCGAATTGCAATGTATAAGAAATTGTGGGTTTTCGTGGCGCTTTTGTATTGGCACTACGATTAATCGTGTGTCACGTGACGTCATGGTTTCAAGACATGCTGTCAAATAATGTCACGTCACGTAGCCCCGTGGCGTAGATTACTCACCGCGTCCAAGTCGAGTTAAATTCAGAACGTCAATTTCCCCTCTCTTCTCCAACGTTCCGTCTGCTTCTTCCTCCCGGCCTTCTTTTCCCCCGCCCTACCTTGTTGAGTTGCAACGGAATATAGATGTATTAGTGTTGTTGACACCGTGACGTCACATGCCATCACTAAAGCCCATTTATACAGAAAAGTAGCGACATCCTTTGAAGAATGACGCCTGCTATCTTGGGCCAAACCAGGCGGCGCTACCGTCGACGTGCGGTGTAAAAAGCAAAACATAAAGATAAAAGGTGTGCGCGTCAGAGGAGGAGGGAAAAGCCTATGCTGTCGGAGTGCAGTGCATGCTATGAGCTCATGTCGCCAATCAAATAACGCCGACTGTGCAACGTCACGGCTTTCATTGTCTTTCTTTGAGCACATCCCTCGAGGCTGGTAGACCGTGACAGTGCGCTTTAGCCTGTTTGTATGTATTTGCGTGTCTTTCAGCCTTTGACTGGGCTCTGACTCAAGTATAGGAAGGCCCTCTGCTATCTCGGGCCAAATCAGGCGGCGCTATTAGCCCCGAGAAGTTCGCGTGGCGCCCCCTTACGGCGAACCGGGGTGACGTCACGGCGAGGAGAGAATTTTTCCCCGACTCGCCTCGCTTGCCCTGTGGAGGCTGTGACAACGCTAGCTGTCGGCGCGCTCGTTTCTATCGAATTTTTTTCCCGTGTTTTTCGTAGGAAGTGTAAATTTTTATATGTGGCTTTATTGAAGTATGGCCCGTAGGTACAGGTGAAACTTCAACCAACATTTCAAGCATGGTTGACAGGGCAGGCAACGCATGAATCACAGCTGGTATATGAAAATAAAGAAATATGGCCACAATTGCAGGAGCATCACTATCAGTGGCGTAACTAGGGGGGGTACAAGTGCCCCGGGCGCCACTTGGGAGGGGCGCCGGGCCGAGTCCACCCAACATGTGCCCTATGAAAAAAAACGGCAGCGGGGCTACGCGAGGGGCGCGAAATTTCATTTGCCATGGGCTATGAGAGGCGCGAAATTTCATTTGCCATGGGCGCCGTCATATCTAGTTACGCCACTGATCACTATGATTTACATCTTACACAATAAAGGCTGCTGATTGCCTGAATGAGTTGGCAGGTATGTATACTATTTTTTTTGTATCTCTGTTTTTAAACAAGATCGCCGAAGCAGAAAAGCTGCATGCTGCTCGAGCAACATGCTAAATACAGTCTGGGCCATGGGGAGAGAATCACAAGTAAGACAACCCAAGTGCAGGGGCAAAGTAAAAAAAACAAAAACAAGGAACATTTATATGAATACATTGCTCGCATTTGACCTTTGCTGGATTCGGATAGTTTTTCAATGGACAGCAAGGGTGGTATCTGTGGACTTGTTTATATCAACCCTCAGGTAATGTTTAACAAACGTAAGCGAAGGTGTCTAGCTCGTTATTAGTCCCTTAAGCTCTAAAATTGAGATTTTACCTAAATCAAATTGTCCTGAAGCTAAAATACCAGAAGCTTTTCTCACGCAGACTGTCACCCTTCGCAGGTTCCACATTTTTTGCTACTAGCGCAGCATCTTCCATTGGACAGCCGTTCGAATGCTTGCTGTTCCTCCTGTTTTCCTCTGTTGTCAGAGTCCCGCTGTAGGGGGTTTGGAGGCTAAGGAAGCTTTTGGGTATCTGCAGCAGTGTCTCTTTTAATTGGAAATGACAATTCAAACTAAACGGTGTATTTTCCGAATACTTAAGGCTGGAATAAAGAATGTCAGGAAAAAGTATAACCATTCCAAATTACGGTACTATTGCTGTGCATATTTTGGGCACTTCAATACGTATCATACAGGCAACTGGGGGCAATTCGGCCGTTTTTGCTGCTACCACACAAACTAATTTCCACTAATTGTGCATCTTCTGAGAAATATACCTGCATACGTGCATATAACTATAGAATTAATTCACGAAGAAGCTACATTAATGTAAAACAACCCTATTCCACGCGCAGTTCAAAGACAATCAGACGCAGGGCCTTTAAGACATCTGCGAACCAGCGCATGCAGAGTGGCAGCGCAGAGTCGGGGTCGCGAGCTAATTTGCCGACCACCTAAAGGCCCATGATATAACTGCCACTTCAAATGCCTTGAAAGCGGGATGTAATATCGTCCTAAATCGTGAACATGCAAGGAACAGAATTCCAGCGTCTGAAATACTTGCGCCACCGCTTCACCGACCCCTCGCAAGATTGCCTTGTGTCGTGTGGACGGACTGGGAGCTTCATCGGCGGAATTGCCTCCGCCGATAGCTTTCGGGATTTGTAACCCAATTTTGAAGGTAAAAGGGACAAGCAGGCTTACAAAATGTACGGAAGCACGTCAATATCGGCCTAACTCAAGGTCTTGTACACCGGGTAAACAAGGTCCAGCTCCTTGAAGAGCTTGCGGCACACAACGCCAAACCAGAAAACCGGTGCTGGGAAGCGAGCCGATGCGAGATCGCGGAGCGAAGTCCTCCCCCTGACGTCACGGTACACCTCACCCAATCAGGGCGCGGCGACCGCAGCAACGCTTGTGTTCGCTCTCGGGGCTAGTGTAAAAAGCAAAACATAAAGATAAAAGGTGTGCGCGTCAAAGGAGGAGGGAGATGTCGCTACCTTTTTTATTCAGGAGCATTAGCCATCACGACTTTTCACCGCGAGTCATGCGACACCGTGACGTACTCGGTTGTCACGAGCCTGAGCCGAGTGCTCGGGTTCTTGACTATCAGCATCGCCAAACAATCGTGTTGGCTCGTGTTCAATCAAAGATGAGAATAGCCGAACTCTAATAAAGCCTAAATCTCAGCCCATGCTTTATTCTTTGCCAGCCCCAGCGCATGACTATGATGAACACTGGCGGCATACAATTAGCATCAGATCACATTGCCGCCTGTTCTAATAGCGAGTTGAGGAGGGGAAAGCTGTTTCTTTCCTTTATGTTTTCTGCGTCTGCCATTGAGCAGAGAGGAAAACTAATGGGTGTTTTTGCAAGCTATCAACGTCAGGGATTACTTCTTAGCGGTATTTACTGAAAGTGCAAAAATTGTTGCATGAACTATTTTGCACGTACACATCATTGAGGCACTCAAACATGTTTTCGTTGTTGCTGAACTGTCTGAGAAAGTTGTCCCTGAGAATAGAAGCATTGAAAAGACAGAATATGGCTTAATCATATGACGATAAATAGAACTACAAGTTTGTACGGCAGGGTTACCTGAAAAGAGATTCTAGTGGCCTTTGACGGACAGCCGAAAGTCGGCAGCCGCTCAAATTCTCGCAGTTTTGTTTAAACTTCACAGTTTTGGGATGCAAAAATAAAAGAAATGGAGAATTACTGCAAAACAAATGACAGTAATATAATTGTCGAATCGGCACCCCCAAACAAAAAAGAGTCCCCAGAAATAAAAAAAAAATTCTGTTAAGGAGCATTGTCAAATAAAAAAAAAGGGGGGGGAGCGTTAAAAACTTCTCTGTGTTGTAAAGGTTCCTCTGCTCCGCATCTTCGGCACAGAGCAGACAGCGTGATCCTGCAAAACTACCTCGTTTGCGAAATCACCCCTGCCAGAAAGCGCGATTTCGGGTGCCAGACGCTCGCGCCGTTCCTCACGACGCTGCACCAAGCAAGAATAATTTTTGTTTCTGAATACATGGGCTGCACTGAGCGCGAACCTTCTGCAGTGTGCATTTTGCACCTCGGGATTTGATTTT
Source organism: Ixodes ricinus (assembly GCA_037355805.1). Taxonomy (NCBI): domain Eukaryota; kingdom Metazoa; phylum Arthropoda; class Arachnida; order Ixodida; family Ixodidae; genus Ixodes; species Ixodes ricinus. The sequence continues at coordinate 43,521 of JAZHYW010021148.1, read as the reverse complement.
CTCAGCAAAAAGAAATCTCTGACCACTCACATATAGTGTGATGATGTCACGTGCAAACCATGTTAAACAGTTCAGTTTTCTGTTCAAATATGATGTTCTCAACACAATGCTCCTTTTCACTTTAAGTGTGAGCGTATTAGAAACTAAAAAATCAGCGTCCAAGGACGCGCGCTCCTGCAGTGCAAGTGGTCGGGACCAAAGGCTCGTGCTTGTAGCATAGTAAAGTAGAGATTTGGGCCAGTTGGTTCATTGCAAACAAAAAGCGCCGAAAAAATACAGGGACACAGACGAAGGAAACAGAACAAGGCGCACTCTCAACTGCAGTTTATTGAAACTTCACACGTTATATAGCCACAAAAACCCTGTTTACCCTATCTGCTCAGCCCGCATTTCAAAAATTCAAACTCATTTGTAGATAAAGATAGGAACGTGTCACTTATACATTTCTTCTCCCTGGTCCTAATTACATATGCCTCGTGTAATTCTCGCGACACTTTATCTTTGTACCTAGCCAAAATCTTGGTGTTTGTTTGTAGCATAGGCTGCATCCGGACTCGAAGGGGCCATGCAAAGCGTTTCTGGCCATTTTTTTTTATTTGCATTGATTTCGCTCGAATTAGTGACTGGGACTCTAGCAACACATTGAACATAAAATAAACAAGAAATCTGGCGTATTTTGAACATAATAGCTGAAAGGGGTTCAGAATTTTGAGAGCATTTTTTTTGTTGATGACGTTATTGGTCTCAGCGAATAGAGAACCTAAACGACAAGAGCGTGAAACAGTCATGCGCGATCTTCCTAAGTGTTGGAAATTAACATCCAGTTATGAAGATGTGAGCGCCCCACCAATTCACGGGTGTTCCAAGCAAATATATGAGTGAGAGTCACGTGCTTGAAAGGATCAGAAGGGGTACTTTGCGCCTATTTAGCCAGTTTTACCTCTAGAATTTTATGTCATCATTATCCGACGTTCTAGACCAATGTTGTCACTGAACGCTCATGTTTGACACTGATAGTCACGGCGTTCGAAGCAGCATTTGGTTTTCTTCGTCCCTTTGCAATGCCTCTTTAAGCTAAAACAAAGCATAGCAAAAGGAGATGTCCAAATTGTAAAGTTGTGCAGTATATATAGCAGTTTCCCGATGATATGCTGCAGCCTCATGAAATGTTAGATCGCGCATGACTGATAAAGCGCGGAGTTGTAAAATCAGGCTACAAAACAAGTGCCCGTAAAACCAAATATCACTTTAGCCTCCCAAGACAGTATTCTGCGAAGTTTTGAGCTCGTGCAATCCGATGTCCTAATGGGATTTAAATTAGAAATATATTGTCTCTTCTTTGCGATATTTATGTGTAATTAGGAACATCATTACACGCATCTCTACTAGAAAAATACGCACCATAACCAACCAAGTCCCGAACAGTAAAAAATCCGACGTTTCAAAACCGATTTTTTTCTTTTTTCTATCAAGGGCGATTATTTGCATGTGGAGAGCAGCAGCTTTTTTTCTATCTACGGTGTGTCCTTTGCTTCACTGACTTTTCCTCTTCAAGTGCCCTAGTTCGTTGACACACGCCGACGGTTAAGTGGCTGTCGACCTATTGAGCCCGACCTATTGAAACGTCGGGCCACTATATGTTTAGGACTTCGCTTGTGTAGGTCTGTATTTCTCAACTTTTTGACCCAACCAGACAGAGTTCCGTCAAACGTGTTTACGTTTAAAACGTGCATTCCCATATAGTTCTTTTTGCAATAAGGCGTCGTATATGGCATTATTTAGAAGAATATAATTTATGATCTCTCTCTCTCTGCACATTTCGTGCATTTGCCTTCAGATCTATAACGTGAGCACACAGTTCTTTTTGGCATACCCCGCGACCTGGTGTTTCACACTGCCAAACAGCGAACAAATAAGCACGTTCCGCAGACTCAACAGATGGCGTATTTTTGAATATCGTCCTCCCGTGTCGGTCTGAAGCGGTTATGTGAACTTCATACAGTCAAATTTATTGATGACAATAACAAATATTTTCTTACTACCGAAGACTTGACAACATAAATAAACGGCCTATCACCATAAAGATATACATCATAAGTTAATGCACCTACAAATTATCTGAAATGAGCTCTGCAAATTTCTTCTAGCGTTTTTATCCTCGAGAGCAGGTGCATAAGTGATTTGAAAGAAACTTATGAATTTTTTTTTTCATTTTGAAGCTGATTTAAATAACTTGTGTTCCTGACGCATATTCAACTTCTCAAACATATAGAAGTCTGTTGTTTCTTTTATTTGATGAACAACAATTTTATGTGTCTGTGGGCTGGATGAAAACAAAGTACATACACAGTGGCGCGTGGCAGAACTATGACGACTGCGCACGCAGACCGTCTAAAAGTGACCAATTAAGTAGCTGTAATGTCGAGTAGACTATGAAATACCACTTTGTTGTATTTAACAACCAATCACCAGTTACCAAGGGTGATGCTTATTTACAAATTGAATTGACCGGCATCTTGTCAAGAACAAACATCAAACGCCAAGCTATGTCGAAAAGGTGCACTTCAATGCGCTCTATTTTAGGTCATATCCGAACTGAATACGAAGGTCACTCTTTTCTGCATTATTATCATACATGGGTAAATTACTTCTAAAATGTAATTTAATTACAATTACAATTACTTTGCATCAAAAGTAGTTTAACTACAATTACAATTACTACTATGTGAAAAGTAATTATTACAATTACAAATTACTTTTAAAAAGTAGTGCAATTACTTTACAATAACTTATTTCTGAGAGCGACCCGACTTGGGCCATATAACTAAACGAGTTGCATAGAATGAAACGTATTTGTTCATTACTTGCCCCAATGTTTGAGGAGGCTTAAGCATCGCTGCATAAATGCCGCGTGTTGTATATTTTCCTTTTATGCATTTTGTTAAATTCATGATAGAACTTGACAGTTTGGGGCAATAAAGTACTGCGTTCTTATATTTTTAATAAATAATAATAAATTAGTTCGAACCCTGGAAGACGCCAGATTGCTAAACAAAAATTGCTTGACAGACTTTTGTTAGCCAGGCAAATAAAAATGTGACAATTAGATATATATAAATATTTTACAAGTGTTAATATAAAATTAAAGTCCACACGTGCTAATACGACCGCATTCTCATACAAACATAATGGTATTGTAAATTATTTACCTTGAGTTGAAATTATAATGGCTCAGAAATGCATAAGAACCGAATCGGGACTCCCGAATCATTGGTGACAATATTCACAGGTGCGAGGTCAGTCTCCAAAACGCTTATACAATTAATATCCAAAGTAAAACAAACAGGAAATAAACTTGAAAATTTTACAAAGACACAAATATGCGACAGTACTGGAAGAGGGACGTAAAAAACTGGCAAAAAATAAAGAAAAGTAACGTCATAGACAATTAAAATTCCCAATCTCGGCTGAAAGCTGAAGCTCAATTTTTTTTTTCAATATTTTGGCATGTTTACGTTATTGTTTTCTGCTCGCACAGCAGACGGCGCTACACGGCACCGTTGAGCTCAGCCCGCAGAGTAAGCAACAAAACAACAAACATTGCGACACTATTCATGTTGTGCGTGTGTGTGAGTGTGTCTCTTTATTCTTGTTGTTCACCTAGAGCTAGGCCGCTTGTGCGAGCGCTGAGGTTTTCAGGGAGGTTGCGTTGTCGTTTCAAAGTTTTGCAAAAGTAATTGTAATTGTGCCTGAAATTTTGCAATTACTGGCGCTAGAAAGTAATTAAATTACAATTACAATTCCTTTTAGCCGAAAGTAATTATTACCGTTACAAATTACAAAGAAAAGTAATTTAATTACAGTAATTTAATTACTGTAATTGAATTACTACACAAGTATGATTATTATTCGCCTGCATCACGGCACTGAGTTTAAAGAATATTGGTCAGGAAAGCAAGCGTTGTGCTTGCCGCTTAGAGTTTCTATAAAAGGTAGACTGAAAGGGTTTGTCCTAAAACTCTCCTGACACTTTGAAAACATGATTACTTTAAGCTCAGTTGCATCGTCATCATATATATTGTGAAACATATTTTAGAATCTAGATTTCAATATATATATGGCAAGAACGTGCCCATTTCATGATTGTATTCTCTAACTAATTTCTCAGTACAAGCACAGTAGGACTTGACTTTTAATATTGCAACGCAAAGGTTTACTAATCACGCGCATTTTAGACGACCCACCAGAGTGATAACCTTTAGATTCAGGCAAAATATGTGCGACTGAGGTAAAAAGAAATAGATGTTGAGTCATATATGTTAACCTAGCTTTTCATGTACTGTTTCATCGAAATTAAACAACGCAATTTAGTTTTGGTACCTAAAAAAAAAAGTGGATTCAACCAATGATAAAAGGCTATATAGTTACTCGTTCCACTCTTAAAAAAGTGCCTATTGCCAAACGAACGCGGAAAATATATTCTCAGTTTAGCTGGATTCAAACCGGTTCGAACCGGTTCGAACCATTATTTTTCGCTCCCCGAAACTGAACCAGAGCTGAACCAAAATCCATTAACCCGAACCGGAACCGAACCAATAAAAATTTCGGTTCGACACCCTGGTTTCAAGTGTTCTGCTCTTTGCTGCTTGTCCGCCACTTTTGTGTATTTCAAAAAAAGTCTTGCGGCGCCACACGAGTAAGGGTGAAGTGTTCGATTCGGTCATCGGTTGTGAATTCTCTGATGTTGTTGGCGCGTGACTCGATTGACCGTGAAGATGGAAGAGCCCAAACAGTGCAAATCACTGACGCTTGAGAGGAAAGTTGCTCTCATCAGAAAAGTTGATGATGCCGCGATTGTTAGAAGTTTTATTTAGAACATCGCGCGATCAGAGGTAAAAAATTCCGGTACTTTGCTTATCTCGAAATTTCACTTATCTCGAATTTTTTCACAGTTTTTGTGACTTCGAAGTTAACGAGGTATTACTTTATCGGTAGCGGCTGCTATTTTTGTTCGATGTCGCCGTAGTTTTTGCTATATAGTATCACTGTAACATTAATGTGCGCAAAAATTGTTCGATATAAGGAATAATTCGATGTAAACGGGTTCGATATAGTCGGGTTTGACTGCAGTAGATACAGTCACATAACCACATTGCAGCAGGGGGATTAGAAAAAGAATTGAAGTATTCAAATGCAGTTAATCATAATTAACCACAGAACAAAACAACCCTAAAAAAAATTAAAAATTTTTGATTTGTAGAACAGGCGACAATGCAGGAACATACCAGCCGGAGAACCTCTAGGTTACCTATAAAGAGGATTCCGTGTTTTCGGACTTTATTTCTCGTGAAATTCGGGGGTGTCTTTCGGAGTTCATTTTTCGCTGGGAATTCGGGGTTTATCGGAGCTTACTTTTGTTAGATTCCAAATTCTTTGAAATCTAAAGTTTAATTTACTGCGTAAAATTTTAAAAAAAAATTCAAAAACAAAATAGTTAAGGTTTAGGTACCATCACCCGTTGTCCCGAAGGAACATCGACGTGCTAACAGGCAAACCCTTTTGTCAGTAGTTCAAGATTTCAAAGGAAAATGAAGTCAAATCTCCTCGGGACCACCGACCTTGTGCTTTTATAAAGTTTAGTTGTAAAACTCCATCTTTGTGGCTGTTTATTTTCTCGCTGTGACCTCAAAATTCTGAGCTTTACGGATAAATCCGAATTGACAAAAATTGACCGGCGTGTGTTTTTCGGATTTTTTTTTTATTTATCCGAAAACCCAGAACCCTACCTATAAACTATAACATTTGCCACTTTTTTTCTAGCGGGTTTCGTTATTTATTGTAAAAGAAAGTGTCTCAAGGTCGTAGTTATTGTGAGAAAGGGTTCTATAGTTTCGATGAATGTGTCTACCAGTATCAAGTTGTTGTCCGTGGCTTCCCCTTTGAACGACGTTTGTGAAAATAAATCCACATTTCACGCACGTTTCGGAGATTGGTTTTAGCTGAAAGACTAGAGCAGGAGTTCCCCAACAATCTCAAGGAGTCCTCGTCTACTCCGAGTGGCAGTTGAGGAGCACTTTCTGGAATCGGCACTGATGGAATAAAGTGGTGCAGAAGCCTACAAAACCTTGCAAACAATAACATAAACAATAGGGACTGTTCAGCCCAATGTTATGCATCAACGGGCGGCTCAGATCCGCTAAGGTAGAACTCAAACTGGTATTAACTTTATGGTGAGGACGGTCACAGAAATTCGGGAACACGAGGAACCCACGGACCTGAGGAAAGTGGAGAAGGCCTCACCTTTGCTTCTGTCCTGCTCGAAGCGAGAGTACTTGTTGATGTCCAAGAGCGGCCTGCACTTCTCTATCGGGTGCCAAGTGTATGTCTCGGGGCACAGAAGGTACGACGGAGAAAAGTTGCCCTGGAAGAGGTGGTGGCTTTGTCGAGTCAGATGCCCCGTGCGCTCAACCAGTTCCCTAACTGTGCTCCCGCACTGAGAAATGGGGGTGACCTACCTTGTACCTCATCTTAGGGCAGGTGTGAATGTAAAAGCCCATGCAGTAGTCCTTGATCCTGGGGCAGATCTTCTGCAACTCCCGTGTAAAGGCAATTTCTCTGAAAAATTAGGGAATTAAGTAGAGTATTGTTACGACGATGTGCAATCGGCAGCAAATGACAAAGACGTATTCACTCAATAAGATAGAAAGATTTCAAGGAAGCCGGGCCGTGCGCTTAGAGCCTGGCGTGCGATGGTCAGGCACGCCACTGCCCTCAGTGTCGTCGTCTTCTACGTCAGATTATTTTGCAATATATAAGTTGCACATTTTTTAAAAAAATTTCCGTCGGTGTGTTTTATACAACAGTGTGACTTATATGCACTTTTTATTTCCAGTATTAACCTGAATTGTGCAAATTTGCCGTGGGGGTTATATTTCTCGCTCGATTCATTGATGAGAATGTTGATACTGGCTTCGACTTGTGCGTATATTGTGATAACGATACACACATGCAGGCTTAGCAGTGCAGTTTTGCCATGCGTACCAATCAAAATATATATATAGGTGCAAAAAGATAGTAAACAGACGACTTGCGTTGGTTCGACCTGAGTTAATTCGACTTATCGTTTTATCCGACCTTGTTCGAAGGTCCTGGCAAAAGCCCACAGATTTCTATATAAAAAAAAGCTTGTTATTTCGATCTTGAAATATAAAATATTAGTTAATTCGACCTAGAGAGAACCGGCGGTGGTCAAATTACAAACACGATTGTCCATGTGTGACACACAAAAACGGGCCGTTTTTGTTTTTTGAATTATGCGGAGGGCAAGTTACAAGCGAGATCAGCGGCAGCCGTCGGCGAAAAAATCTGTTTTCAAACTGCTGCTTCGCAGCGGTGTGGCAATGGTTGCCAGCGGCGCCGGCGCCGGAACACACACAACCAAAACAACCATTGCAACACTGCTGCTCCAACGCACGCAGTGTTGCAATAGCGCCGGCGGCCATTGGTCACCGCTGCCACCACCGCATGTGCGAAGGACATACCTACTACATACACGGCCACACACATTATCGTGCGGCGGTGTGTGGTGGCTCATTATAAAAAATGTTTGCCCATATTCAGAATTTTGCACACATCTTTTCATTCGACTTTCGGATAACTCGACCCAATTTCGCATGTCCCGTCAAGGTCGAATTAACGACAGTCGACTGTACCAACGTTTTTGTGAAACACCTGTTTATAGGGAAGTGTGAGTTTTAGACCAGAAAATTAGGTATTTATTTCTGTAATGGCACGGGTCGGGTGTTCCCGCACTATTCGATCTTGAAGGACCCCCATCTCTTTTGACCGACTGCCGAGGAACCCTTCCCAGTATTGGCATTGATGCAGTAAAGCAGCCCAGGAGCCTATAGACATTTTAAACAGTGATGAACATGCTAGATTGTGTTTGGGGCCAAGTTACGCATCAGCGGGTCACTCAGATCTGCTAAAAGATACTTGGAGGCAGGGATGGTTCAGGAAGTACTCAAAACCCAGATGGCACTCTGGGGAACCCCTGGCATAGGTGGTCCAACAACAATATATTATGAAAAGCTTAATATTCAGTTATCCCAAGAGCCGCTTTCGGACAACAGTGTGGGATGAAACTTTGCGACTGAGGGTAAGCTGGTCTTGATGAATTAATTATTGTGGCTTACCTATTTGTGCGATAAATTTCTTTTTACAAATGATTTTGATGTGATTTACAGTAATATTAGTAAAAATAATGACAACTAATCCTCCTTTATTTTATGAAGTAATTTTGTGGACCAAAATCCACAAAATATTTAAAGGGCAACTCCGCTCAATTCCAAAGATATTGGGATATTGAGTGATTTCGCATTAAAAAGCCCTAGTAAAAGACACTGAATCATTTGCTTTGCGAAGAATGGGATATATATTTTTAAATATAATTTTAAACATGAGCAGATATCCAAACCGAAACTCCGATTCCGTCCAGCAACATTGGCGTCGGGCCGCCAACAACGTGGCTGTCACGTGGTACGAGATGTCACATAGACACCGCTGAGCGCCAAGAGGAAACGTTGCTGACGTCACCCGCTACGCTTGCCCGGAAAAGTAAAAACAAGCAAAAAGGGGCAATGGTGATGACGATTAGCTCAATGTTGACTACGCCCATGCTGCAGCCTTGATTGCGCTGTTGGTTGCGCCTCAATCCGCCCGCTCTAGTCGGCCGATTTCGGCAACTTGGTGAGTCGCAAAGTTTGCCGGACCACTTAAGAAACATTTAGACGGAACTACGTCGTAATATTTGACGTGTGGTCTTCCTAGGTGATACTGAAGAGGACAGCATTGTTTTTTTTTAAACAAAAATGAAGCGGAGTTGCCCTTATAATGTACCACGAATCATGACCTGGTCATCCAAGTTCATGCCACTGTAGCAAAAGTGAACATTAAAAACTTGGCTTAAGTCCCTAGAGTACACCAATAGAAGCAACATGCTAAGTATCCTACTAAATTTTTTCACGAAAGCTTTTTGAGGTTAACATTAACTGTAGCGATCAAGGCATAATCAGCATACAAGTACAAGAGGCACACAGTAATAATGTCTCCCAAGCGAGGAAAGGTGCAGAAAAGGGACATGCTTAGGATGTTTGTGTTGAACATTACCCTCCATTCCTCAGATTCGGGTATCGTTATGCAAAGAGGATGCACAGGAGCACCCGTCATCTTTGCGAGCCTGTTCTCATGCAGGATGCTCGATGCCTACCTGAGTGAAGCGTATGTTCCGAGGGAAAGGAAGCTGTAGTCCGGGTCGTAAAAGAGGTAAACGGACGACACGCAGGTGGGCAAGATGTCAATCACTCCGACGGCAATCAGGTCCCCATCGAGCCAGTACTGCTGATGGAATGAACCCAGGCTGTAGGCACCTTTCGGTTCTTGCTGTGGGGGGGGAGAAGGAGTTACATCAGGGAGAACCGCCAGGCATGGGCAAGAGAACTTTAGGATGCACTCGTGGCCGGTTGGTATGAATGCTCTATATTAAGGTGCAATGTTGCCAATAGCTGTTGCTGAATTGAAAAGCATGCTGTCACAGAGCCTAAAGGCTGTCTTGGTTCATATGACTGCTGGTTTAAAAATGTGAGTATTCATTGCCTTCAAAGCAACATCAGGTTCAATTTGCTGAGCATCAATTCTCCAACGACACTATGTGCCATAAAATAAACATTTCAATTAATAAGTTAATCAAAACCTTTTAGTAATTTAGCTAACTAATTATTCAATTCTGCCTCTTCTCTAGTGGCCCCCAATGCCACCAAGTTAGTCTTGAAGCTAAAAGAACCCTAACTAGTACACCCCCCCCTTTGTTCTAATTTTAAATTCTGATCTCTCTAAAAAAAAAAAAGAAACACTTGTATGTTAAGTACATGCAGAATGAATACAGTTCAACAAAAATGCTACACTTCGTTTCAGCTTAAGTCTAGATGCAGCCGACGCTACGAGCTCATGGTACGAATCAAGCAGCATCGAAAGTGCAAGTCACTAGGCCTTTTCTGTTTATGATTGGTTCAGCAATGATACAACACGCACAGAAACATGATGAGCGCTTCTGATGCTGTCTGATCGGTCCCACCAGCTCGTAGCGTTGGCTGCATCTGGACCATGGTGTAGGATACATATTGGTGTGGACACCATGCGCGTTGCAGCTGCCAGGTAAAGTCCTCTCCTTGCCTCGGTTGCGAGCGGCAACACCGGATGGCTCCTCGATATGCAGCTAATGGCAGCCTGTCGTGGGCTCGACTTCCCACGCTTCCTTGTGGGAAACGTGCTTGTTTTTAAAGTCGTTGTCTGGGTGAGCCACTTTGAGTAGAACTCAGCTTGCGCTACGCATGTTGCTTACTGACTTCATCATTGACCCTAGTTTTATAACGGTTTTATGAACGCATTGAAGTGTAGAGATCTCTGGCACGGTGTTTGAGCCAGCGTCCGTCAACGTCGGAGCAGAGAAAACGCATGCCAAAAGCAACTTTTCATTTTTTAGAGTTGCTGTTTTGACAGCGGAGAAGCTGTCAGCTTAGGCTACTCGCGGCCAAGAGGACTTTATCTGGTCGACTGCGTCACAGTGTTCATGGTGCTATGTGTCCTAACCTATATATCTTGCACCGTAACCTGGACTTAAGGGGAAACAAAGTATAGCTAGAACACGTGAAAATACCTTTAAACACCATGAAACACTGAAGTCAAAGCGGAAGTGTAAAAATATCTGAATATGGGGAACAAACTCCAAAGAATGTTGTGGGAACACTGCGAACATAGATTTGAATAAAATGTTTCGCTCAGTAAAATACTCCATATACCGTACTCGTGCACACAAAAAAAGAAGGTAAACTTGAGTTCATGATCATAATTAAACCATGTTCACTACTTTACACCAATGTTGAGTGCAACTATGCATTTGATACATATCCTTTTAATTTGTAACCGCTTCTCACCACAGACAATTCTGTTCTTGGCCTTTATTAACAGCGTCGTTCCAAAATTCTTTTCCACCTCTTCTAGCTTTCTTTTAAAAATACCGCAGCCCCTGAAACATTCTTTGGGAGTTCTCGTACATAAAACATTTCAAGGCTGGTTCACAAACAACTTTTCTTTGAGTACGATTGGGTGTGTTGTGCTCACCTGCGATCGCTTTCATTCTTCGTACATTTCCTCGTTTTTTTTTGCACATGATTTTTTCGCCATGAAAAACTTTTGACAATGCTATAAGCGACCATTTTTCACGATAGTACATATATATATTTGGCAGGCAAATGCAAATAGTGGATTTTTAGTTCGAGGCGTATAGTGGTTTTGGCCCAATAATTTCTAATCAAATATTGAATAGTTTCTCTGAGCTTTTCACCACCGTGCTTAAAGGGAAGCTAAGGAGCTTCTTGAAAAAAAATGAGTTAGAAGTGAATTCTAGTGGATTTTTACCCTATGAACCCGAAAACCCAAACCATTTTCTGAGCAAGTATTGTTAAACGCGAAAGACAGTCGCTGTACGTGACGTCATCGACGGATCTTTTGGCCGCCCAAGGCTAGGGAGGCGGGGCTTCAGTCCTATTTTTAAATTGCTCTTATGGCTCTCCGGTAGCGTCGCATTGAAATTTAATTGTGATATTTGTTATTCTAAAGGCGAAATGAACACAATTCAAGTGTTTTTTCTCAAATGCAGAACCGCCCCATCTTCCCTTTAAACAAAACCCAGCTGAACTTGTATATCTCTGAGCCAATTGTAATCTTGCTATATTTTTGAACTGTGGCATCAGAAAGTCCAATGCCTACATTAGGATGGCAAGTAAATGACACATTTGACATAGAATTAATCCCGTAGAGATGCCCAGCTGTACCTAATCAAGCAAAATAATAAATCTGCTTGCCATATGCAAATACTTCTTAGATCTCGAATATAAAAAAAAAGAAAACCGACAATTACAAAATAATAAAGCAGGTTGTCAGGACATCCTCCCGCATTATAGCCACAGTTTAATATTGAAAATCCTACTGCATTGCAGATAGCAGTATTTCCACATTTTCAAATTATTTTTAAATGAACTGTCCCACTCTGAAAGTATGTTTTTCTCATAAGCGTGTGACTGCGATATACTGTAAAACCCTTTATTTTCGCAGCCCCTATTTTTCGCAAATCGTTTATAGAGGACATAATCGTGGCCACTAAATTTTGCGTATTCCAGACGCCTGCATTGAAACTCTTAAGGACCGAGATTTTCGCATGCCCTTAGTTTTGCGAATTTTTCAATTCGCAAAAATTAAGGGCTTGCAAACATTAAAGGACACGTGCAAAGGAAAAAAAACATTTTTTTTTAACATCCTGGTTGGGAAAAGGAGTCATAAACAAATTTACAACGAAAAAGAAAAATTTTTAGAGCTATATTTACGGCGCGATACTGAATTTGTAGTTGGCGCCTGCAGGTGCCGCGGAAAAGTGGTTGCTATTTGTCACGTGACTGGTCGTTATTTGTCACGTGGTGCTTGCGCTCTTTCGGAAGCACCCTATGGCCTCTAAAAGTAACTTATTCATCTTTGTTTGAAGTATAACAAAAACTAAGATCAAAAGCTCAAATACACCTAAGCATTTCTTATGAGTTGTGAATGCGAAAGCATGCAAGCCGTTCGTCCGCTCCCTTTGTCGTCTGCTTGTCCGCTCCCTTTGTCGTCTGCTGCGTACTAGCACGCGCGTGCGCTTCGAGATCTCGGAGGCCATGGCGCAGCGGCCAATGGGAGCCCCGTCGACGCGCGCCAGCCAATGGAACCGAAGGCGAATCACTCCTATTAAGATTGCAGAAACCAGCAGCCATTTTTGCGCTTCAAATGGATGACGTCAGCTCGCTCCATGAGGCAGTTAATGCTTTCGCATTAATAAGTAACTTTTAGAGCCCAAAGAAAACTCCTGTAAAAGTGCAAGCAGACGGGATAGACCTGTGCGCCGCACCGCTCAGCGTGCGGCGGCGGCGACGCAGTGCGGCGGTGCACAGGCCTACCGCGTAACCAACGGCGGCTCCCGCGGGCACCAACTACAAATTCGTTTTGCGCCATAGATATAACGTAGCTCAAATTTTTTCTTCGTTGTAAATTCGTTTTATAATATTCTTTTTCCATCTAGCCCGTTTAAAAAATTGACCGCATCTCCATGTGGTGAATGATGTTGATTGGGGCGAAGCTCTGGTGGTGCTTGTCTGCGTCGACGCTGAGCCGCAGCATGCCGAGCCTTTCGTTCGTTTTCATCCATGTCAGAAAGAGAATGTGTGGTATGGAACGTGGCTATACACGCAATTCAGCATTTGACCGCAGTGCCCTCTCGTCTATAAATGTTGAGCCAATGCATGCAAAGTTTAACGCGATTATATACGCATTTGACCGCAGTGCCCTCTCCTGTATAGACGTTGAGCGGCTACATGCAACATTTCATCCATGACATCCCCAGCTCTTGAGTTACTACCACATCTCAGAGCCCCCTACTGGTCCCGCAGTCGTGGCCGAGTGGTTAAGGCGATGGACTAGAAATCCATTGGGGTCTCCCCGCACAGGTTAAAATCCTGTCAACTGTGCAAACTTTTTTTTTTTCATTTTTTTTTTATTTTTTTTTTTTTCCTACACGAGCACGTGAGCATGTGAGCTCACGAGCACCGAGCACCGAGCATGAGCACCGGACGCCGGACGGACATGGCTAGACCCTAAGGAGCTTCGCCCCTAAAAAAAGTTTTTTTCCTTTGCATGTGTCATTTTAATGGTTTTACAGTATGTACTTTTCAAAGTGTTGATCGCTGCGGGTTAGCCCTGTTGAGTGCGCTTCCTACAGAGCACCGGCGCGCTGTGGACAAGCAACACCCTTGTCCGCAGTACACCGGAGCTCAGTAAGGCCTGCTTCAGACGGGGCAATTTTCTAAGCAATTTTGGGGTTGCCAACGAGTTGTTCTCTAGACCGATACGAATTGCTGAGATCAGGTCCGGCTCGAAACAAGCGAGCAACTCGGAGCAATTCGAAGACGTTTGAAGCGACAGCAGGCCAATCAAGGACGTGATATTTTCACATAACACCCCGTACCGGTGATGATGTCAACTAAACACTTGGTTCTGGTTTGAAATTGATCATTTTTGGGAATAAACTGTTTCAGAAATATGAGTTGGTATTCTCAACGCCATCTAAATGTATAAAGAAAAAGGTTTATAGCGCGTAACTGTGTGTCTAAATAGTGCAAGAAAATAAAATTTCATGATGATGATTTGGTTACTGCGTGTGAATGCGGGCGGCCCGTGTTGCTGGTGTTGCGACGTCAAGTTGCCGGGAGAAATTGCCTCGTCTGAAGCGGGCCTTAGAAGCGCACCCAATGAAGCTAATCAGTCGGGATTAAAACTTTTAAGAATATGAAAATCGCTGTTCATCTTGAAGCAAATATCGAATAGCATATTATTCGAAACTACTATTAAAAAATGTAAATATTCGCACAATCCTAACATTTTATCTCGCAAATACTGCAAAACCTTCAGTTTAGTTATATACACAGTTGCATGCCAGTGTGTTCATCTGTTTTCTCGTTGTAAGCGATCGCAAGGGAGCAGAATGCGTTCAGTCTCACTCAAAATGCCAGTGTGTCAACCAGCCTTTAGGTGATCACTATAGTCTGATACGAGTTAAGAATGCGCCAGAAGCTCCTCTCACAGCTTCATCGCCGCCACCCTGCGTTCCTCCGCATTGAGGGAATAGCTCGCTACCGAGAAGCACGTCTCGCTGACATCTGTGGGGATAGGTGCACGACACTCGCCCAGAAAAGGACTAGACGGGCTGGGCAAAGAGAAAACACACCTTTATCCGAACACATCCAAAAATCGACAGATCGCCCTCCCTTGCCCGGGGTTGCGCCAACGTCCACGCGTCGCGTAACTTGTCGTGGTTCCTGCCTTTTTTGGTTGGTCTGGGGGAGGGACTTGGTGCCATGGTTGGTACGGGGTGGTGTTTGTATTTGGCACATTCTTAACTCGTATCCGACCATACACCCTTTCATCTTGCGAGACAAAAAAAAAAAAAAGCACTGCTGCAGGCTGTCCGTCCCAGTCACGAGACGAAAAGCGTAAGCTGGTCACTGCGCGTTTGCGTTACCTGCAGCGGAGAGTCGACCAGAAAGCGTCGAAAGGAGGACTTGTCGCACTCGCTCTCAGTGTCCTTGTGGATGCCCATCTGGTACTTTGCAAACACCTCCCAAGACTGCCGGAACGTGTCGTAAAACTCCGCTGCCTCGGAGCACGAGCTAACCGTCTGCACCTTTGAGGATCAAACAACACTTCGTCACTTCTCCGAATGGACGGACGAATGGATGCCACTGGACATACCCTTTATAGTATCGGATGGTAGCTCGCACCACCTGGCAGCCTAGAAACTTTTCTACCCCTCCTTTTAACATTTCAACAAAAAAGTCTATCCCCGGTTACGTTGTCTAACCCATTAACTTTGTGAGCAATTTCACACTTACCTAGACATTTTCCACCAATTTGCTAATCTCCTTTTTGCGACTCTAATTTCTTTAGCATTTCTTCTTCCATTATCGTTTGCAAGCCTCAGTTCTACACACCCTTCACAGGGTCCGCCACTTAAGTACTCGGAATAAACTATCGACGCAATTGAAACAAATGCTTTTTTCCCCTTGATAGGCCCAGGGAAAAAGGAAGGGTGGGATGCAAAAGTACTAAGCAGTCCCCCCTTGGTTTCTGCCATAGCTCATTACCTACCAATTAAACATTCTTTCTTGTCAATGAGTCTCCTAAACCAGGAACAATGTTTCTGGTCAATGCCACATTCCATAGCCCCCACTAAGGCTGTAATATGGTATGTTGGGAGCATTGTGAAGTTCACTGAACCTGCCAATCAAAGGTAAACTTAGTGTAAAAGCTGACCACCCACAGATCTGGGACATTCCCAGTTGTTTCGGCATGCACCGAACCTTCAAAAGGATTTCCGCTGTTGCCTTGTTTTCGTGGAGAGCAATCCTGTCATACCTGCTGTTCTGAGCAGACAAATATTCCACCAGATAAAAGCAGAAAGAGCCCCACGCAAGGACTTGCAGTAAATTCTGGGCCAAACGTGAAGCTCGACTGCAGTGACGCGACTGATCGCGCACATCGCCAGTCGTGAAGCCAGTCGGACGTCGGAGAGTCTCAGTACTCTGCGAATACCCGGTGGCCTCAATCTTAACTGTAAAGTTTATGGCACACTGTCATGAATTTAGCTATCTTTCCCTGTATAACCTTCAAAGCCTCCCAACCTGCAGCAGTGCTTTTCCTCGCAACAAGAGGTCAAAGCAGAGTCGTCGGAATACCTGCAGAGGACTATTGACTAGGAAGCGGCGGAAGCGCTGTTCATTAAGCTTCTCCAGAGGGTCTTTGTGAATGCCTCTCTGGTAGCTGCAGTAAGTGGCAAAGGCTGAACCAAAGGAGTCTGCAAACTCGGGGCAGTCGGGAGAATCCTGCACCAGACGCACCTACAGAGTGGACGCGGCAGGAGATGCGTAAAACAAGGTCACTTTGCAATCACCACTTAAACAGTAAGAGCAAAAGAGGCCCAAAAGGTAAGGTAACCAATTTCCTTTGTCAAAAGTAACAGCAAGCAGACAGTCCAGGAATATACCATGATCCTTTGCAAAATGATGTTGCCCGTGAAGATGTATTCCTACCACTGAATGTGGTTGTTTGCAATATTGCAGCTAAAGTTTGAGCTCAAGCCAAGCAGCTAAACAAATTCCAAACTGTCTTTTGGACTGATGCAAGCAAAATGAAGAAGTAGTATTACTATAAAATCCATATTTATCTAAGCTTACCATTCATCGATGCAACTTCAGAGCCCTGGTCACAAAATTGTATGCCAATAGTACTATCTCAGTTGAGGTGCTTGAGTGCTACCTAGTCTTGGCTGTTGGAATCATGGACTTTGAATTGACCAATATTCAACTGAAAGTGCCCTGGGAAATGTGAAACTAGGTTTCTTATAGTCGACTTCAGGTTAAGAATTCCACAGATGCTCTGCTTCCAGCGTGAGCATTCTGCCTTTGACAACACTTTGTCGCATGCACAGCCAAAGCCCATCGGAACGCGACGAGCATATGCTGGAGGCATAGCTTCCACCGAATCCTTAGCCTGACACCGACCATAGTAATAGCTAAAGAAGCTCATGCAGCTCTGTACATGTCATATTTCATAAGCTGCAAACTTGGACGAAGTCATCAATTGCTACCAGATCTATGGTATCGTACACAACATTAAGCTACTCGTGCATGCATGGTAAATGAGGGACATGGTTGGGCTTTACCATTAATGCTCCGACACCTGTTCTAACATTTTGAGATGAAAACTGTTGCCTTTCGTGTGTGTTTATTTGTGCAACAGCTTAGGACACACGCCAGCCACAAATGATTCGGCTAATCGTAATGGTGGTTGTTATACAAGCCAAATTCCTTATAACAACATTATAATTAAATATTTTTCTAGAGCGTATTACCACCCTGGTTTTCAAACAACCTCTGGAATTTCGTCAGGCTCACTGGTTAGAACAGACTTCAGTCATAACCCAGATCAAAGTCTCTAGTAAGAGTACCTGCGTTCTGCATACTCCTTTCACAACAAACCAAAATCTCCATCATTTTCAAGGTCCGTTGTAATGAGTTTGCACTGCAATACCGTTCGTGGGTCCTATTAAAATCTGCCAGGTCTCGCAGCTAGCACATCTTGAGGTTTAATTCTGCATTCTAAGAAAATGCAAGCCTATAAAAGTGTACCTAGTATTACAGAGACAAGTCAGGCTTGTTTTTCACCAAACTGTACAGTGAAAATAGAGATTTCAAATCGTGACCCACTCCATTGTGCCAGAAACTCTCCGCACTAAAACAGTAAATTGGGCTAGTTTGTCTTGCATCTCGAACTGAACGCCTAAAAACAAGGACAAAACGAAGGAAGAGACAACACAAGGCGTAACTATGCCTTGTGTTGTCTCTTCCTTCCTTTTGTCCTTGTTTTTAGGCATTCAATTCGAGATCTCCCCACTAAGTCCTGCACATCCTTGCAACAAAACAGCATGAAGGTTTACAAACTCCGTCTATGGCACCAATTTAAAATGGAGTGATGCCACAGTGGTAAAGACAAGATTGTTTAACTTCAGAAAATTATTAATGAATCAGTTTCTGATTTCACACTTGCAACATGTCCAAGACGAAAAGTGATTTATATTGTGGAGGAAGGGACTAAGAATTTAGTGTGCACATGGACACTCATGAAATTAATTTTTAAAAGCTCCGCATAAACTAGAATTGAAAAAGAAAAACAAAAAACAACTAGTAACTGACCTCCAGCTTGTGGGCCGCACTGTCAGGAAGAGGCTCAAACAAAAGATCCTCCAGCGTCTTTGGTTCATTTTTGGGTGTCTTTGTACTCAACATACTCTGCAACAGGTGGTCGGGCATATGACGATCAGAGTTTTACCTCACAGTCACAGTATGCTCATTTATGATCGTTGCATAAAGCCCGTCATACCTTCTCTGGGAAGGAATTTGGATCCTTGCTCAATTCCATCAACTTCTGGAGCTTCCTTTCCCTTCGAATCTCTCGAGCTTTTCGGCACTTTGGTTTGTTTGGATCCGGTCCCAAGCCTGGTGGAATTAAAGATTGCAATGAGCCCACATCACAAAAGAGCGGTCTCAAAGATTCTGTATCGATCCTTTCAGAACTGCAAAGAATCCCATTTGTCTGTGTTTCATTCAGTCGCTCACAAATGGGTGGCTGAATGGAAGACATACATAGAATGAGCTAATGCAATTTAACAACCACTTGCAGCACTGGGCACATCAGGTCATGATCACATGATCTCATGAGGGAAAGGAGGATTCTCTGGTCTTCTTTCCATCAGTTTCTTTTTCATGGTCCCTGGAGCACTCAGATAAAGAAAACGAAAACCTGCGGTTTCAACACAGTAAGAATACAATTTGAACCAGATCCTCAATATTAAAAAGAATGTCAAAAATTTGTACAAGGAAATGCTTTGTTTTCATCGCTTCTTGTTACGTAAGAGGAAGCACATGCCAAAGGGAGAAACAGAAAGCTGGCACCAGTTGCATCATGGAGAGATTCTGGAGAAGGCACAAAATCGCCTGTCCCTGACTGATGATTTCCCTGCGCATCCTTTCAGATGTTGAGAGGAAACTTCGTGGGGAGTGTGAATGTGGAATGCTAATGTGGTTCAGTAGTGCCATGTGTCATTCTGCACCAACGACTGTAGAATGCTAATGTGAATGTAGTTCGGTAGTGCCATCTGTCATTATGCACCAAACGTAAGTGTCAAGACTTTTATCACTTTTTTAATATGCGAACCAACCACGCAAGAATGTAATTTCGTTTTTTTTTTTCAAGATGCTTAGAGTTTGTAGAGTGAGTTATGACCATAAAACGAGCATCTCAAAAAGCACTTTAGTGTCCCTTTAATGTGCTTTGCAACCTTACTAGTGCTTACCACCCTCCAGCAAATGCCTCATCAAACGCTTAAATCACACATTGGCCGAAGTGAATTTTATGTCCAGTCACGGGCGATATGAAAAAGCCCAGGCGAGTGTGTGGCTCCGAAAACCTCCAGTGCTATTTAATGGAAGACTGCTGAGTTATCATCGAGGCTGTGGTGTGAACGAGCAGCATTTCAGCGGCTGTTCCATTTTTGTCGTTGCTCCCCACTTGGTCGGCAAACGACTGCCGAGTTAACACCAACAGTAGTAGCACTCGTTGCAATAAATTAAGAAATGCTTATCGTCATTTATTCATCAAATGCCAGAAAACTGATAGCTCAGCCTGCCGACCTGGTGGTTTTAGCCATGCTTGATTTTGCCTTTTGTCACTAAACACCTCTATGTTCGGCATTAACATCAGCATAAACTCGGCGAGAGCTCGTCAAGGGGGAACGACAACAATTGAGCGTCCACTGAAACCTCGATAATGGCCAAGCTTTTTTCTTATACATGGTGCCGTAGGCCTTCTGAGCCACGCACATGGGCGTACCAACCGGGGGGCAAGGGGGGCACTTGCCCCCCAGTTCTCAGAGTGGGGGGGAAGGCATGTGTTTTGCCCCCCCCCCTTGCAACAGCCGGCACTGGGCAGGGCAAACACTGTCCGGCGGCGCCCAAGGGATACCAAGGGCACCACCCCCCAGCCCTGGGGAGAAGGTCTGGTTTGCCCTCCCACTCAAAAGCAAGTACGTACGCCACTGGCCACACATTTGCCCGGGATTTTTCATATTGTCCACGACTGTATGATGCAACAATATTTTCAATCCTTTGAGACACTCTTGCCTTTTTTGGGTACCGAGTTGCTACAGGCTGCAGTGCCCGTGGTTTCGCGCAAAGCTTCGGGTCTGTCGTTCTCTGGCATTTTGGAGTCTGAAGGGACTGCAGGATGTTCCTCCTTCGAAGCATCTGAACAAAAAACAGATTGTTAAAAATGAGTTGATGTGCCAAAAGAAACGAGTAGTCGGCATAAATTCAGTACCTGTGTCTTGTATCAAGCTAGGAAGATCTATCTGCACATTCGATTTCTTGTGAGAAAAGTCTGGCATTTCCATGATGCTGTCGCCGGCTGACTCGCAATGGCTGTACTTTCCTACGTCGGCCTGAAAAGTTTGCGGGAACTTCTGGTGCTTTTGTTTCAAGAGAGAGGTGGACACAACCACAAAAAACCTCATTATGTAAAAAAAAAGAAAAAATTTAATAAACAGAGGAAAGTGCAATGCTGGAAAAAGTCTCGTGGAAATGGAGTGTGCTGGTTAAGTTACGGTGTTTGAGGAGAATAACATAGAGGACGAAAACAGGACGACACGTTTCTCCAAGATAAATACAATTAAAAACAATAACGTCGCTGCCGATTTTAGGCAAATTGCGGAAACGTGTCGTCCTGTTTTCGTCCTCTATGTTATTCTCCTCAAACACCATATCTGGAGAAAGAAAGGTCTTTCAATTTGTGTCCCATCAGCGGCATTACATCAAACGTCCGTTTCGTGCGCTTTATTCGCTTTGGATATTGCTGCACTGAAATCTTTTCCGAATCCCAAATAAAAGAACATCCTTCAAGAGTGTAAAGTCATCACCTTCAAGTTGTCATGTCCTTTGCCAGTGGAAAGGAACTTGTGCATCCTCTTCAGTATCTTTTTCTGGGACTTGGAAATCTTAAAATTCTGGACATCTAACCTGCAATGTGAATATTACGTGTACTCCCATCCTAAATCACATCAATTTTAGAAGCTCACTTTATGGCGTACTGACAACAGCATGTCTTCTGCATCATTGGCTTGTAACAGTATTCGCCAGACCTAGGAGAAAATGAAGCAGGCTTTGTGACATGTCAATCATTGGGGCTTTGACAATGTTTCATTGCTCTTCTTTCCTTCAGTTCTGGTGCTTTCTTACCTTCTCCACCCACGGTTAATTAAGTTGTCATATATCTCTGCAGTCAGTCTGTGTGCCCACATCCCTGAAAAAAACAAAACAATTTTGACTTTTTATTTTGACACACCAGTTGTTAGGGATACAAATACTGGGACCCTGCTTCGAAGAGTGCAGGCTTTCCGTAAGCTCCAGAATCAACAAAGCAGTGATTTATTAGTCGTAACACTACAACATGGAAACGGAGCAACCCGATACTTCTAAATGAGGTGCACTGACTCTTGGCGTTACAGCACATTAAGAATACCACGATAATCGAAGGGACACTGCTTTCCTGCTGTTCACCATGATGTCTTTGCTGCGAGCTTGCTTGTAACAGCATCACAAATTATGTAAGAAAACACATAAAGGAAGACGTGTCTAATGGCGTTTGCATTCTTACAACGCGCTTGTTTCTCTTCCCTAGCTTTATAGAACTTCCAGATTTCGCAGCTTGAAAGCCAGTCTTTCTCGAGATCTCCTCCTGTCAGGGGCTATGTTGCACTTTTGGACTCCCAGGAGACTAGGAAGAGGGAAGTGACGTCAACAACGCTCTTTGGATGTTGATTGGTGGAGTCGCTGATGACGGTGAGTTTCGCGATGCGAGATACGTTCATTCACACCTACGTCACTTCCCTCTTCCTAGTCTCCTGGGAGTCCAAAAGCGCAACATAGCCAGCCTTCGCACACACGACAGATGTTGCACGCAAGAGCTTACGGTTCGATGTGTAATACACGAAATAATGGTCGTCGCCAAAAGCTGGTATTTCTTTCGAAAGGCGCGGATGAGAATATCATGTATTAGTAATGCGTACCACAGCTGAAACTGGACGACTCTGATTTGCAGTAGCCACATCTATGACCGCTGTGCTCGTAGAAATATTCCACGATGCCGTAGTCAGCCATCACAACACAGGAGCGGGCCAGCCCACAGCACCCAACGTCAAGTTAAAAACAATCCCCCGATTTCATTAAATAACGAAAAGAACGGAAGCTGTCAAGTCTGTCAGCACATTCGTCAAAAGATAAATACAATTAAAAACAATAACGTCGCTGCCGATTTTAGGCAAATTGCGGGAAACAAATGTACACAACGAGTCCGACGAACACACGAACGAAGCCAGCGAAAGGGGCAACGGAGAGGTGCAGACGGTGCAAAAGCAAAAATCACTGGATGACTCGCTGTAATGGCTGGATCGGATATTCGGCTTATAATGGGCAATAATTTGTTAGCTTGTGCCATCTTGCGTACAGTTTAGCCAGCACTTTAACCCAGGCAATAGAATTAAAAAACACACAAAACTCCAAGCTGTACCTGGCGTTTCTGGATATGGAAAAAGCATACGACGCAGTACCACATCAGAGACTCTGGACAAAAATCAGAAAAAGTGGCGTCGATGAGAACAGCGTGAAACTCCTGAAGGACCTATACAGGGAATGTGAGGCCTGCTACACACTAGGAGAATACAATTCAAGACCAGTGCCGATCACTATAGGACTGAGGCAGGGGTGCCCCCTGTCACCAACACTGTTCAATGTATATATCAACGACCTCCTCGGGCGACTGGAGGAGGAGGGAGCCGGGCTGCGCCTCAGCACGATCACCAAGGATGGAGACGAAGACTACACACGCATCCCATGCCTGGCCTTTGCGGACGATGTGGTACTCATGGCGGAAACGGCAGCAGATATGCAACACCTGATGAACATCTGTACGGAAGAAGCATCGAGGGACAACTTTAAATTCAACGCCGAAAAGACACAGTGGATGAGCTTCAACACAGAAGGCGACCAGGACTTTTATTTGCAAAACCACATAGTCAAAAAAACAACCAGCTACAAGTACCTTGGTGTAACCATAACTAGTGATAAGGACTATCTGGCTCAACATGAAAGGAACATGGTAGCAAAATCAAACCAGTTGAAGGGGGCAGTGTGGCACCTTGCCAGACATTCATACAACAAGTATTCGGTGGGCAGGATTCTCTGGAAAACTCTAGCAGTCCCGGCTGTTACCTACGCCAATGACGCACTCACATACAGCACGGCCGGGATCAAAGGCCTGGACCGACACCAGTACGAGCTGGGGAGGTGGCTACTGGGAGGAAGCAGCTGCACGGCTAACACAGCAGTGACAGGTGAGATGGGTTGGTCCACGCACCAAAACAGAGAGGCCAGATCCAAGCTGCAGTACATGGGAAGACTGAAATTCCTTCCGGAAGAGAACTATGCACGAAGAATGTATTACCACATTAGATACAAGGGAACCAGAACAAATTGGATAAAGAAGCTAAACGCCATAGACTCCGAGTACAGCGGGAATACCAACAGGCAACAGGCGACCACGGAGAGAGAATGGGCCAGAACAATTCGCAAAGAGGTGACACAGGCCGGAATCCAGCAGTGGCAGAGGGCGATCCAGAGGAAACAGAGCCTCGAGCTCTACCGAAGGCACAAGAGTGAGCCGGCTCCGTACCACCGATATAGGGGAGACAGAGCCAGCGCCCTGCTTTTTCAGGCGCGAACGGGCTGCCTCTTGACCCAGAGCCGGAAGTGCGAGCTGTACGGGGACGACCCAACCTGTCGACTCTGCGGAGAAGAAGACGAGACAATCGAGCACGTCGTCAGCCGATGCAGACGTCTCGTACACACCAGCAAAAACTCTCCAGGCGACAGCTTGGAACGTGCGCTGGGACTCGCGGATGCAGACGACGGCGCGCAGAGGGAAACGGAAAACACGGGGCGTCGCCTGGTGGTGTGGGAGAGACTTTGTCGCAACACGAAAACGGAAACTCAACGACCGTAGACTTCGAAGTGAATCTCCACTAAGTGAACACTTTATTTTATTTTACTATTGAACCAGAGGTATTCTTCCAGAGTACCCGCCCTGATCCAAAAGGGTCTTGGTTCACCTGACTGACTGACTGACTGACTGACAGCACTGGTTACGCCAAACGTGCTCTGGCTACTGCGCTAACTGCGCTAAGCCAAGAACGATCCGAGTTTTAAAATGGCGACTCCCTGGAACGCAGGCCGCGGCAAACGGTTCCCAAAGTCTTGTCAGTTTGGAATCGTCGTCTAGGGATACTAATTTGTTTTTTTTCATTTGAACGGACACACGACGGCTGCACGAAGATAACTCGGTGCCGTACGGTTAGCATTTTTAGGGCAATTCCTCACAAAAACTGCCGTAGTCATCGGTTGCACAAATCTGAAGGCGGCTTTTCCTATGTGGATGTGGAGAAGTTATTCGCCCCCTTTCCATAGGTGTTTCTCTCTGACGACTATGTCGGGAAACGAATGAAGCTTCTACCGGTTCTGCTGTGAAACGATCCTCCGCAACGTGAGTTACATCTCTTTCTTTTGCGTCATGTTTATTCTGAGCACCTGCCAAATGTGCATGACAGTCCGGCGTGCTTATTTGGAGCACTTGCTAGTCCTCAAAAAATATTTGCCTATAGCACTACGGAGACTGCAGTCATAACAAAGGGGCAGACGGAGCGTTGTCAGTGTTGTCACTGCTCTAGTCACTACTGCACCCTGCACGACACCGTTAGCGCGATCAAGTGGTCGCCAGTCTTCAGTCCCACTTTTCTCTGAGAATCAAAGGAATATCATCCAAAACTACTTTTGTGGTGGAAAGTAGTCATTTGGGGCACTAACCTAAGTGGTAAAATTTGATGCCCGCCAAAACTCTTAACAAAAATGCGAAAAAGCTCATATGTCGTGTTCGCGCTAACCGTTGCGTTCCACTTACCTCGCACCAGCTGCACTCAGTGCACACAACCGTATTCCATTTACGAGGGCAGCCTATCACAAAACACAATTGGAAGTACACTCTCCGGCAATATGAAAGACCCAATGGGAGCGCGTGGCCAAGGCGGTGGCTGGCATGGGCGCTGCGAGCGCTCCGGGCAATTCCATTCTGCTTCGAGGAAGGACGCTCACTCGGGCTCGGCTAAAGCGCAACGCGCTTATCAGATTGTGCTGAGCCCCGAGTTGAGCGTCCTCCCCCTCGAAGCAGAATGAATTGCCCGAGCGCTCGCAGCGCCCCCGCCAGCCACCGCCTCGGCCACGCGCTCCCAGTGGGTCTTTCATATTGCCGGAGACTGTACATTGCCCTGCACTTTGTATCACACTATACTTTTCTGAACAGGTGCAGTCAGATAAGTCGACTGATCCTAGTCTTGCACAGTGTACAGAGAACGACCCTTAGGACCAGCACAATCTGCATGTCTTGAAAAATTCGAATTATCAATGTACATGCTTAAAATTGGGCAAACTAACGTCATATCACAAAAAGTTTAGAGGTGGTGAAATATTAAATGCAGCAAAAACGGCGGCCGTGCATTTTCTATTCTGCACACTGCTTTGCAAGCTTTGCTCGGTGGTCATTGTTCTTATATTTAGTGAAAATTGTTACTTATCGCAATTATCCTGCTCGTTGTGAGCCTCTACTATGTCGTTTTCAGCGTTTTTGCATCCAACAAGCCACCCGGGCGTGAGCTCGCGAACCATCGTGCAGACGTCAAGGAGGGTGGTATACGGGTAGAAATTGCGAGGGAGGAGGAGGTGAGAGCATGCTGAGATGTCGGAACACCGTGCTCTGGTTGGAATAATTAGAGGGTAGACGTGAGGCTGGCCACCTTTGTCTTTTCTTGCTGTCTGAAAGCAAACGCCCAGTGCCGAACATCGGCGCTGAAACGCATTCAGAACAGTATGCAGAGATCAAGGCAGTTAGCTCTGCGTCTGCCCACTAATCATTCCAACCAAAGCTTGGCATTCTGACGTCCCCGCACACTCTTGTCTTGTCCTTTCCCTCAATTTCTCCCCCGTATAAGACGTGGGAAAATGTGCGGCCACCATTTTTGCTATATTTTTAATATTTCGCAACCTCTAAATCTGGCTCTAAAAGGAATAGACATAAAATTTCTCGCGAAAACGACGTTAGTGTGCCTAAGTTCAGGTATGTACATTTGGAATTGCAAATCTTTCAAGGAGTGCCAAATGTGCCGGTCCTAACGACCGCTTCTCGTGCATATGGTTTGGTCTCGACGTGCCAATTTCCCAAATTTCTAGGTACCTCCCGGTCCGTCGGTCAAGCGGGCCATGTCCCGTCCGCCCAACCCCAACCCTCCCAACCCTTTTCGAAGTCGCGGGCAGTGGGTCCCTGGCCAACCCTCGCTGCCGTTGGCGACCCCAGCCGAGCGCCGCCGGCGAGTGCCGCCTCGACGCCGGCCTTTGGCGGCGATGCGTCCTCAGCCCGGAGCCGGGGTGGACCCCGACCGGTCCAGGCGCTCGGTCCAGCTTCGGCCTGCAGTCGCTCCTCTTGGGGGCCGGACGGGGACGCAGCCGTTCTCGGCCCGACCCGAGGTGGAGAATGCCCCCTCCGCCGCGTCGCCTTCGCAGCGGACGTCTGCCGACACCCCGGTTCCGGCCCCCGGGAGTCGGCCAAACCCGACGCGGTGACGCCGGAACCCTGACGGACGAGAGGGCGGGCCCCGCGCGATGGTGCGGAGGCTTGGACGGTCGCCAAGTGCGTCGCAGAGGCTCCCCGCACGGGCGGCGGGGAGTGCCGAGAAGCGCTCCTCGGGAGGCACCAAGGTGACGGCACTTCCCGCTTTATCGGCGGCGGCCTTGGTGTCTGCACTACGCGTCTTCTTTACGACGCGGTTTGTGGTTCTGCCCCGTGGAAATCGACCGGATTGGGTACGGTCTCTGCCGACATGAAAGTCCCGGTCGGAGCACGTGGCAGAGACAGTGGGGGTGCAGCACGCATCGTGGACGGTTCGACGTCACTGCGAGGGGAGAGAAATGTGATAATGCAGCCACACTGAACCGGCACAAACCGACGAAGTACCTTCCCTCCTCTCGGAGCGACGTGGAGTTGCCCAAAGTGCCAGCAGCGCCCCCATCAGCCGCTGTCTTGGCCGCACGCTCAGAGTGGGTCTTTTGTGTTGGTGGAGCCTGTGCTCATTGGTATTTATATATTGTAGCAAGAGCTCTGTCCCTTGATAATTTCTCGCGACCCTCAAGCTCTGCTGATTTTATGGTAAGGTTGCAGTTTGCATGCTTTGAGCTGATCTCAGCCGCAAAAGCGACGAGGGCGTGGCCGCCACACCCCGCAGCATGTTGGCCACGGTCTCGTTTCTGCAATGGCGAACATTGCGATCGGCCTGCCAACAACTTTTCCTCATCTTTTGCATTCTCATAATTACGGTTTTTGTTTTACCGTCATTCCTAAGCGTTTTGGAGGAAGCATAAAATTTTACGGAGTTCCCGCAAGCCTCTCTTCGGCCGAGAGAATTTAAGGGTCCGCCACAGCTCGGTGACACAATCTTTGTGCCACTTGGCTCTTAGGTGTCGCTCTCTCTGGGCTTCACGATTCCGTGCCAGTTGCACCTCGAGGAACAATAGCTTCTCGTGCACCTCGCACTCCTCGCCTTCCCGGAAGTGTCACCGGTCTGCCTCGTCGGGCTATGCCGGGGTCGTAAAGACCAGAGGAGACCCCAGTAAATCGTAAGCGTTTGCATCGGCGGCCTCAAGAGAAAGAAAGAGGGCAACGGAAAAGCGGAGAAAGAAAGCGTAGGATAGGTTGGACGTGCCCGTCGTGCCGCGACAACTCGAAGGCGTTCGAGCGCTTGTCAACTTCACATTTATCTTTACAGTGAAGCTGTTAAGAGATAGTTCACCCACTGTTGTGTCCGCGGACAATCAAATGTCGACAGAAAGCAAGTATGGCAAGTATGAATAAATATAAATAAAAAGAGGGTAACCAGCGTGAGTCAGCCTTCCTTGGCATTATTAGATAGTGAGGTCCTGATCCCTTGTTATCACCTCTAGGCATCGTCCTCGAGGTCGTCCTAGAAGTCGTCGTTGAGGTTGTCCTCTAGGCATCGTCCTCGAAGTCGTCTTCGAGGTCGTCCTAGAAGTTGTCCTCGAGGTCGGTGCCGTCAGAAGTCGTCCGAGAGGTCGTCCGAGAGGTCGTTTTCTAGGCATTATCCTAGAAGCCGTCCTTGAGATCGTCCTAGATGTCCTCCTAGAAGTCGTCCTCGAGGTCGTTTTAGAAGTCATCCTTGAGGTCGTTGGGGATGTAGCCCTAGGCGTCGTCTTTGAGGTCATCCTAGATGTCGTCTTCGATGTTGTCCTAGACGTCGTCCTCGAGGCATTGTCCTAGACGTCGTACAAATAAAAGTTTCGCTGGTCCTCCATCTTCACGTGAAGTGGAAAAGCTCTACAATTTTATAAATTGTGCGACGCCTGTGTTATTTCACAGAGTGAGCTAGAAAAACATCCTTTGGGAATGATTATCTACGTTAATGCGAATAGCATCAAACGGTGCGGAGTTATGCGCGTTCGTCAGGTGGCCGGCACACTCTAGATACGCCAGCCCACTCTTAAGGCGATTCTAAATTTGTTGACACTTTCACAGCCCTGCGCACGATCTCCGCAGCCCAGCACGTGCGTTTGTGTCACTTAGGAAGGCGAGCAAAGCACGCGCCATACGCACAAACACTCAAAATGGTACCGACCAGACTTTCTGGCGTCTCAGCTAGTCTCAACCAACGGTACTCTAAACGGTTGTTTATATCTTTACCATAGGACGCGCCTTACAGCGCTGTCACAGCTACCGGTGCGCGCGCGTTCCATGCACGAGGGCTCATTCCGCTCTCGTGAGGGTGAGCACGGCCGCTACATCACCCTCTCCCGAGCGCGGGAGAGGGTGAGCCAGGGGCAGTGCTAAGCCTCACGAGAGCGGGAATGAGCCCTCGTGCATGGAACGCGCGCGATGGTAAAGATATAAACAGGTGTTTAGAGTGCCTTGAATGACTGCCTTCATAGCTCTGTGGTTAGCGCGTCTGCCTGCTGATCAAAGGGTCAACGGTTCGAATCCCGCCGGCGCCGGTCTTTTTTATTTATTTATCGACCCGCGGCGTAAGAGGTTAGATAGCCAGATAGATATATAGATAGATAGATAGATAGATACATAGACGAAAAGTGCGTGAAGTATCCAAAGAATGCTATTCGCATTAAAAAACCTATTGCAGGCCTTCTCATCTGCTTCCTTCGCGCACGTCGAAGCGTCTCTAGCAATACGGGCCTGTTGGCGACCATCGACGTCTGCTTATATGCCATACATTTCCGAAGCAGCCAAAATGTATTGTAAGACAAGAGACCTTTTCCCCCCTAGATTAATAAGTGGGATCTCGTTAATTCGAACTCGTGGATAATTCAAACTAACATGCGGGTCCCATCCTGTTTGTTTCTAGGGAGGCAACTCCCGGTAATTCAATGCATTATTCAAACATAGTTTTGGTCCCTCTCGGGTTTAATTAACAAGATTTTACCGTACGTGGACTCTCCGTGGTGCGCGTGCAGGTGATGGCGACCCCGGAGGAGATCGGCCAGCTTACGACGGTTCTGTGCAACGGCCTGCCGGCCGAGCTGAACGACCGGGAGGCCCTGCTGGAGCACTTTGGCCAGTTCGGCAAGGTGGCCAGGATCACTTGCAACCCCAGGAAGGGCTGCGCCACCGTGCGCTTCGAGGACCACGTGAGTCTCACTACGGCGCCTGGCAATGCGTTTTCAACCTGGTGCGTTTGCCATCTCGTCGACGCCGCTGCGTCGCAAAATCGTCCCCAAGCGGGGACGGATATCCTCGCGCGAGAGCAACGTGTCATGCCACGGGACGATCGCAAACCCGGCGGTCGGTCGTAGAAACACCGTGAGAAGTGTTCGCATTTGCTCTCTATTGGAACAATAGAGACTACAGAAAAAATGCAAATTTACATTCACATTGCGTACGTTTTTGATAGAAGTAAAACGCGGATGACGTCGACATCTGATGCGGACGATGCACAGAGTGTGGACTATTCGAGGAAAAGCACTCTTTGCTAAGGCTCGTGCAAACTTATCCACACGCCGGTCCTTCCTTTCCACGGGGAAAAACCCTTCTCTCCCCCTCCCCACCTGGCAGATTACGCCGTTTCCTGAGCACAGCCTAATCCTCCCAAACTACGAGGCCAGAGATCCGAACGTTCTTAGTTACCTAAAGAGATAAACGCGGGACATGGACCAGACACGAGTAATGCGTAGGCGTTCAGCTGAGACTTGACTTCAATCGGCGAGTCTCAGCCGGATGCGGCACGGCAAAGCGTGCCGTCCCGATTCGCTCGGCTTTATGCTCAAAGATGGCGACGGACGCCAGCCATGTTCGACTAATTTTGGCATCGCGCGATATCGGGAGAACGAATTTGGTCGCGTGGTATGAAACCAACCGACCAGTGAGTGGAGGAAAACAGAAATATTTGAAGCTGAGGGTGTTGACAAGGAAGAAAGCTAAGCTTTGCATTACTCTCGGTTATAGAGGGCCTTTATACTCGTCCGAAACTTGCCCCCGCAGACCGTAGTGCGTGACGTGCGGCAGTATGGCTCTTTGGGCGCCCGTGCGTCCCTTGCCTGACCAAGTGTCCCTCGTGCGTTGGCGTGCAGCAATCGGCCGAGCTGGCCAAGAAGCGTGGTGCCCGCATCTCGGACCGCTGTGCCCCGCTCCAAATCTTCTGGTGCTCCAAGCGGCGCCCGTCTGGCGACCGGTGAGTGCCCTCCTCTCTTGGGAAGGGTCCTTCCAGTGGCCCGGGGTTTCGGGAAGGATGTCGCCACTGGCAACTGGGCGACAAAGAAGTGTGCCGGAACGACGTGCCCTTCCAAAGGCAATAACTGACTTTTCTTTCGTGCGAGGGCAGGGAGGTTGTTTGTCGAACGTGCGGCACCTGACTTTTAAAAGTCCCGGGTGCATTTATGCCATCCTGATAAGTGTGTCGCAGCGGTGGCAGCTCGGAACTCGCATAATTCTCTATTGTTGTGGTGTTGCTGTCGTTTCTGGGCGTCCTCCGTATGATGATTCTGAGGATTTTCATGCCCTTCACACTTCCAATATCAATTGCACTCCCGTGCCTGATCCATACTTGATCTGCTACGAGCCTCCTCGGTGCGCCGTAACCGAAATTCTTGTTTTTTGGACCCGCTGCAAACTTTCTGAGGTCTGGCAAATTTGTCTGCTCGGGTGGTCGTGTGCATGCGCCGGTACAACGGGGTGTCAGCTGCAGCCACTGCCAAAGTGATAACGGCGTCCCTTTCCTAACGTCGTGGCCTTCAGCGCACGCTCATTGCATTTCAATGTGTGCTCCGACTGTGCGTGCAGGTTCGAGGCGCCGGAAGTTTTTGCGAAGGACGACCACGGGGTTCCCCAGGGAGATGTCCACTAACACGAGTCGCTGTATCGGTACCATGTCGGTACCGATACAGCGACTCCTGTTGGTGCCAATTGACACAAATTTACGCATAAACGGATATAGCACTACATGCTGTTCGTTTGAGAAAACGGCATAATGGTAGCACATTAATGTCACGTCACATTATCACCCAGTCGTATGGCGAGACGGCCGAGCGTCGACTAAATAAATATAGGGAGTTGTTCAGATGGTTGGCAACGAAACAATTGGCAACAGATCATTTCCAGACCGTTCTTAAAAGGGCCTCCAAACATGCTTTTGCGGCCGCTCGATGCCAAGCTCTTCGGGGCGAGTCGGCGCCGCGACCCACAGCATTCGCCTGTAGTTTCAACAGCAGACTCTTTGGCTGGGGAAATATTGGGAATGGCACCGCTTGGTTCGTTTTACTGTTGGAATATTGCTCGCATCACGGATTGCTCAGATCTTCCCGACAGCTGGGACAGGACCTGCCCGCACCGGTGGCCGCAACGAAGGTGGAGCACCGCCCCCACCAGGCCCCAGACACGTGACTCGATGCCGGATGACTTCGTGGAACTTCGCACCTCGGAGGAGCAGGCAACAGAGCCGCAGACGCCGGTTCCATTGGCACCCGCTCCGGCTGCCGCTCCAGCTGCCACTCTGGCATCCACACTGGCGGCGCAGGGCGGCATCTCGGCTGGGCAAGGTGGCGCCGAGGAAGGCCAGGGCGGCTCTAGGTCGGGAGAGTGACGGCGGCACCGCAGCACTCGGTGGTGAGTGGAAACGGTGGTCGGCTTGCCCTGCAAAACAACCTGCGGCGGTGAAGCGGCTGGACGAGTATCGTTGCAGCTGCTACATACTTGTGTTGCCACAAAAGACTCGTCGGCCCAATTTCAAGAGGCATCGTGTAATTGCGTAATCCCTGTAAGTTACGTCACATGATGTTATTTCACGTGGTTTCATGATGTCATCTC
The DNA here is from genome assembly GCA_037355805.1 of Ixodes ricinus. NCBI lineage: Eukaryota > Metazoa > Arthropoda > Arachnida > Ixodida > Ixodidae > Ixodes > Ixodes ricinus. The sequence goes on along the minus strand of JAZHYW010021148.1, from coordinate 10,797 downwards.
ACATGGTCACCTGACACAATGCCACAAGCTATAGGGGCACCAACCACGGGACTCGTAGTGACACCATCCACGTGACCACGTGGATGATGTCACTTTGGAGCAGCTGCGGCGGCTCATCGTAGGTTAATTACAAAAATTTTAACTTGCCTCCGAGACTTGTTTAGAACCGATTGACACAGAATGCTTCGTGTGTTTGTATCGATATCTCTACCAGATTACGCCAAAAGCAAAACAGGCAAAACAAATCTTAACTGGTCGACATACATAGACAACGCGTTCTGTGTTCAGTAATTGGCATTGTGCAAAGTTTTGAAGTTAGCTAAGATTCCCCTCCGGCTTTTCCTGGTTAGCGCAGGGCGGCCGCGAAGACTGTTCTTCCGTCGCAATGTTGCCAAGGTGGCTTGCCAGAAAGTAGAGTAAGCCAAGCAAGCTCGGGGTGCGTGATGCAGGAAAGCCAAATCTGTCGAGCTTAGGGCATACATTGGTAGATTACTTCCAAAATGTAATTTAATTACAATTACAATTACCTTGTGCCGAAAGTAGTTTGACTACAATTGCAACTACTACTACGTGAAACGTAATTCATTACACTTACAAATTACTTTTGGAGAGTAATGCAATTGCTTTTCAGATTATTTATTTCTGAGAGCGTACCCCACATGGGCCATTTAACTTTAAACAAGTTGTTTAGAATGCAACGCATTTGTTCATTCCTTGCCCCAATGTTTGAGGAGGCTTAAGCGTCGCGGTATAAATGTCAAGTATTGTACTTTCTTTTTGTGAATTTTGTTAAATTAATGATAGAACTTGACATTTTGAGGTAATGAAATCCTACGTTCTTATATTTTCAATAAATAACAATAATGTACGGTAGTTCACTTACTCGAAGACAGCAGATTGCTAAATTAAAATCGGTTGACACACTTTTGTTAGCCAGGCAAATAAAAGATGCGACAATTAGTCATATCCGAATATTTTAATAGTGTAAATATAACACTACAATCCACACGCGCTAATACGACCTTCACATACAAACGTTTCATGTTATTGTAAATTATTTACATTGAGTTGAAATTATAACGGCTTAGAAATATATAAGAACCGAACCGGGGTTCCGGAGTTCAATGGTGACAATATTCACGGGTAGCGTGGTCAGTCTCCGAAATGCTTAAGCAAATATTATCCAAAGTAAAACCAACACGAAATAAACTTTAAAATAATACAAAGAAACAAATATGTGATAGTACTGGAAGAGGGACGTATAAAACTGGCAAAAAAAGAAAAATAACTTCATAAACAATTAAAATTCCCAACCTTGGCTGAAAGCTGAAGCTGCTCCTTTCAATATTTTGGCATGCTTACGCTATTGTTTTTGTTTTCTGCTCGCACTGCAGACAGCACCACACAGCATTGTTGAGGTAGGCTCCAGAGAGGATTGTCTCTTAGCCCGCAGTGTAAGCAACAAAACAACAAACAATGCGACGCTATTTCTGTTGAGCTTGTGTGTTAGTGCGTGCCTGTTTGTGCGAGTGTTTCGTCGAGAGCTAGGCCGCTCGTGCGAGCGCTGAGGCTTTTAGAGAGGTTCCGTCAGCGCCGCAAAGTCTTGCAAAAGTAATTGTAATTCTGCCTGAAATTTTGCAATTACTGACCCTAGAAAGTAATTAAATTATAATTACAAAAGGATACTAAATTACAGGAATTCATTTACTGTAGTTGAATTACTACCCAAGTATGGCTTAGGGCACCACAAACTTTACCGGAGAAAGTCGCCCAATGCCTAATTGCGCCGCAACGGAGGACCATAAAGATTTCGTTTTCTGCCGAGATTTTGGGACACCGGTTTTTCGTCGTTTTAACGAGAAAAGTTTATCATCTTTGTCAGTTTCGTTTTATCCATGGCGCCACTTGGAGTCTTCGTATAAAGTAGGCTAAGATTACCTAAAAAGTATAGCAGCACCAGCGTGCAACCAACACTAGTTGGTAACATTCAATATTTCACAATTCCCACTCTCGTTGTGAGTGGACCAGGCCGCAAATACAGCTTTAAAGATTTTGACGCATGGATTGGTGTAGATCTCTCATTTCCCGGACGCAGTCATAATTCACGTCCCTTCATTGCGAATGAAAATCCTCCGTTTTGTTTTATGTTTAAGGTAAGAATATCTGCTTGCTGCAGTCCAGCGATGGGTATTCGAGCGGTCTGTTTCAGGCCGCTGTACTCGAGTTACCCTACTTGTACGCGTGCCGCCACCAAGCGAGAGATTAGTCCGCCATGGGGATGGCACTGTCACATGTGGTGTCCGATGCGGATTACTGTGCCGTGCTCTCTTGCCGCTTACCGCTTTAGAGCCGGAGTGGCCTCCACTCGCATGTTTGCACGGTCCAGGAGCATTTTTTACAGCGAAGCTGTTTATGGCTAGGGTCCCGTGGATTTTTCGTGTGAGGCGACAAAAATGACAACACAGCTTTGTGACGCCATGAGACGTCACTAACCCATGACATCAAACGACTTTGTGATGTCATGCGACGTCACGAAGCCGTGACGTCACATGACATCACGAAGTCGTTTCATGTTACGTCAATTTCCCCACTAAATTTAGCGGGAATATTTCTCCGTCACGCGTGTCTCGTTTCCCCCAGCTGCTCGGGGCGGCGATAGTCCTCGACATGTGTGTGTGTATTGTTTGTCGTGATTACAACCGACCAAGACAATAAATGTGTTCGTACCTTCATAAAAATTCTGTGTCACATCTGTGTCATGTCTTTGCTGGTCATCCACCGTCACAGAGTGGAATGGCTCATAATTTTTTTTCTTTCTTTTTTTTCTTTTCTGTGTTGCGAGATCCGTGGAGGCATCCTTGAGAGGTGCGAAGGGGCTTTTGGGGGTACTGCGCAGGAGCAACGTGGCGTGGCGCTCGCGGAGTGACTCCAATCTGCATGCTTCTTTGTCTCAAATCGCTGGAGAACGGGACAAGGAGGGAGACAAACGAAGCGCTTAAACAAAGTCTCGGCACGTGGCCGCGCTTACATTGGGGAAACTGACGGATGCTTTCGACAGAGTGGACACCGTAAGATCTTTCGGTGGTGGATCGCCACAAACGTTGCTACAAGCGTGAACTGGGTGATAAAAACTTTAAAAAGCAAAAAAACAAAAAAGTCTGAAGAGGACGTTTTTGAGATTTTTAGCATCAGGTTCGCTGGCGAAACAAATGTGTCGGTGCACCGTCATTACAGTAATCAAACAAAGAATTTGATTACATTGCATTGTCGTCATAATCAGTAGGTTCGCATGTTTCTCTTTTTTCGTGTTAAAGTTTATTTGATAGAAGCGCTTTGCCTCCTTTCTTGTTCTGCTCTTTGGCACTTTTATGTTTGATGCAGTGTATACCAACTGGCCCATGCTTCCATTCTACTGCCCCTTTGTCCTCCAGAGGAGTCCCTGGCAGGACTCCTGACGCAGGCAGCGCACAGCGTGGGAGAACGCTACAGGGTGCTGGACGCACGGGACAAGATCATACGCCTGCGTGAGTACACCATCCCTGTTGGCCTCGCCTTCTGCCTGGAGGGTCCATCGGATGCGTAGTATTCTCTGTACGCGAAGATATCCACTTCTTTGCCCGTGTGCAACTCTGGCAAGTTCCTTATTTCGTCTCAAAGTTTATCTCGCTTTCCTTACAAATGGAGCATTGACATTAGAAGGTTGGAACCATTTTTGCAACTTTAATGCAATGTATCCGTGGCTCGGTAAATTTTTTAAAATGGTTGTAAATGCATTCTCACTTTGATTACGAACGTGGTATTTCCGCCCGTAGAAAATTCCCACGTTTGCACAGTGCAGGAACATTTTTTCCTCTCTTTCTTTTTTTCTCATAGATTCCTCTTGTCGGGCAGCAGAGACAAAGGCAAGATGCTTGACAAGCATCTGCCCCTTCTACAGTTCGGAAGTTTGAACATACAGTCAGACGTCTTTATAATGAAATCCTCGGGGTCGCCGGGACCTATCGTCGTAGAAGCTGCTTTGTTGAAAGATTAGAGGGTGGCGAGCTTCGGCAATGGTAACAGCCACCACCACGTTTACTTACTTTGCGCAGCTCGCCCCTTGTGTCACTTGAGAACGACGATTTACATGATATCGGTTTCTTTTTATTCCGAAAATTTATTACACCTTGCAGGGTTGCATATTTCCTTTGTGCATTCTGCACACTTTAGTTGCTCGGTGCACTAAGGAATGGATGTTAGAGTAAGACCCAAGAGATTCTATCGAGTTGAACACGTAGAAAAGGAAACACGAAAAATATATCTCGAGGAAACACTGCCTTTGGGAGGTGGAGGGGGAGGGGGGCAGGTGGTTCTCAGTTGTCCTCTGGGCGAGACTGGGGCTGTGTCTGCACAATAAATATGGGAGCCACGAACAGCGCACCAGTTATGCAAACCACGCCCGAGAACAAGAATCATGGAGAGCTCTTCAGTTTAGCTCGACAGTTCCCTTTAAAACTGGTTGTCAAATGGGGGTCCGCAGACCCTTTGGGGTTCCTGAAGGCCTTCTTGGAATCTTTGGAGGCTTCGACCAGGGGTTGGTAACCTTTTACAGCGGCGGGCCGAGTTGTTGTGAAGCCAGTACGGAGGGGGCGAAATGGCAAGTCGCAAAAGGGGGGCAGACGAAGGAAAGGCAAAAAGGGAGGAAAGATGTTCTCTGCCTGAGCAGACAATGCCATTTGGAAGTGTTTCTTGTTTCTGTCTAATCCCTTTTGAGGTCAGAACTGCAGTATGGACCTCGAGTCTGTGTGAGGGGGTGGTACTTTTGTGGTGCCATGTCAGGGGCTGCAGGAAACTGTCTTGCAAGCCACATGTGGCCTGTGGGCCGCTGGTTGCCAACCCCTGCTTTAGACCATTAGTCGAACCGAGCACTGAACCTTTTTTTTTTTTATTGATGCTGGCTGCCCCACAAATTTAATAGACGAAACGATGTGCAGGGACAAAGGAAGATTGAATATTCTTTTTTTAAGGGCTGCGAAGTTGGTTTGCATGCATTTTGTTTTCTTCAATACTGCCCCCTTCCCCCTGGCGGCCGTCACTTTCTCCAATCCAGAAGGGGGTCCTGGAAGCTCTAAAACCTCGAATTATCCGCAAATTCTGGGTCGAAACTGGTGCACTCGTGGCACTTGGGGTGGCTTCCTCGAAAATGAAGCGCGGGAACTCGGGCGAACAAGTCAGTTGGCCAAGTTCTCATTCTTCCATCATCTAGGAAGCGCGAGAACTCGGGTGGGTCGGCTCGGTGACGGCCCGAGGCCAAAGACTCGAGACGCGCGTGTTGGCTGCCAGTTTATTATATTCATGCTTTCGGATTGTTGCTTTTCTCGGCTCCGACCCCTTCGGCGGCAGTTTGTCCCAAAACACCGCTCTCCCGCCTCCCTCCACTGGGGGTGAAGTGGCTGAGAGCCCGCCTGAGTGGAGTTCTGGCCCCCGTGCAGGGTCCCAGCGGCAGAGCGACCTGGCCACAGCCCGAGCCACGAGGGGAAGCTGCCCCGACATGTGCCCCGAGAAGGAGCGCTACTCCCGCACCCACCGCAAGCTCCTGTCCAGCTTCGAAGTCCTGGTGAGGCAGGACGGGGCACGGGGACGGCCGACTTGGCACCACTTCACGGGGAAACAGGGTGCATGATTGCTCGAAGCGACGCCAAACTTTCGAAGAACTTTTTTCGAGCATCCGGATAGTACATGTACATCACTAAACGAAATTTAACAAAAAAAAGAAACAAACAATTTAACCGCAATATTTATGTTGCATTATCCATTTGAGGAATGCCAAAACATGCTTCTGCTTCAAGGTGGACGTCTCGAAAGAGAAGCACCTTTTGGATTCACCCCTGAGTCGAACTAGTCTTGCAACGTAAATGTTGCGCCAAATTCTTTTTTTTTTGGGGGGGGAGGTGGGGGGAGTTTTTGCAAGGTAAGTCTGAGGCTAGCCTCAGACTTAACCACAAAGCTCGGTCTGGGGGCTGCCAGTTTCAGCCAAAGGGGGGGGGAAGGAAGGAATGTAGAAAAGGCCATCAGATGCGAGGGTGCCAAGGAAAAGTGTCTGTGCGTGCCTGTGACGTCCGCCACATGGAGTTTCCGGACTGGATGCATCTCTCGTTAACCGTGCCCGATGGAGGTACTGTTCGTGCGATGGACGCCCGTCAGTGGGAGAGTGCTTGACCCCGTTCGGAGGGGCCCTCTGGCGCAGTGCCCGAGCAGTTCAGCACTTCCCGCCCAAACAGCGGGAGCCTCGCCGACAACGCCTGACACATGCGTTGCTCCGCAGCCGGGCAGCGACGGAGTGATGGACCCATCCCGGATGGTGAAGGAGTACAGCCGGTCGTCCGCGGACCAGGAGGAGCCCCTGCCGCATGAGCTGCGGCCCCCGCACGTGCTGCGCCTCACCATGGACTACCTGCTGGTGCACGTCATGGACCCCACGCACCCCCCGCCCGTCGGGGAGTGGTACGACTTCATCTGGAACCGCACGCGCTCCATCCGCAAGGTGAGTCCCGGGTTCAGACTCGCTGCTCTTGCGGTTGAGTCTCGCGGGGTCACCGGGGTGGATTCATATCTTGAAGGGGCGGACAACGCAACTCGCACTCGGCGAAGGCGACAAGCGCGTCTTCGGCCGGTGCACTTGCCGCGTCCCCGAAAGTGGTCCCTCAGCTTCCTCCCGACGACGTGGTCGAAGCGTTGCGTCGTCGTCGGCCGCGATCTCGGCGGTGTTGCGGCGGCAACGGCGAATGTGGCAGACTTCATGTGTGCCACTGGTTGCTCTCTAGCTCGACAGTTGACGGAAGCTTTGGCAGCCGGGGGTTGGGATGGCGTGACGATGCTCGCATTCGCTTGTATTTTCTGCCGGGACTTCTAGCACCGACCGCCAGTGTCGCAACGTCCGGCCGCGCGACACGCCGGCTTCTTCGACGTCGTTTGTTGCCACTTCGGCACCACTCTTGAATTTTGGGTGGGGCAGGACACTAAGCATACGAGTCGGAGACACGTTCCATAAGGTCTATTGAGTTAATAGTAACTCGAAGTAATAAAAATAGTAATGATAACATCAATTGAGCTCATAACAAATCACTTGGTTGATTAGCTAAAAATATTCAAAGGTCATCCAGATGTCACTTAGGCCGAATTAAATTAAAACTAGTGTTTTGGCTGGTTGGTCCATTACCGAATAAAGGTTAAAAGCGCGAACTAACGGTGGCAAATAAGAAACACGGACAACAGGAGCGCTTTTAACATCTTATGCTAAATTAAAGTTAATTTGGTGAATAGTAAGTCAAACAAATCACAAAAAATTGATCATGATGTCCGAGCTGAGAATAAATCGCTTGGTTTGATAAAAAAAGCTCAAAGTAATAAAGAGTGAGGAATATGTTAATTGGAGCAATTTAAAGTGAAACAGGTCACTAGTAACTAAAAGTAATCATGATGTCAATAATACTGATAGAAATTCAGTTTTTTTAGTAATATATCGGGTAAAGATAAAAACTAACCACTAAGTTAATTGAGTTAATTTAATGTCAATTGGGTGATTAATAACACAGAGTAATCAAAATCTTAGCTGAACTTATATGATGTCGTGTTTGTCAATAATAATTCAAAGTAATCGACTGACTAATAAAATTTTTTCTACTCTAAAATTATTTGCGTCAATATAGCTATGTAACCAAAAAGTAATCAGAATATCAAATGAGCTTCAACCAAGTTATCTTTTTGTCAATACAGTAAACTTTCGTTAGTTCGACCTCAGTTAATTCGACTTTTCGTTTAATTCGACCCTGTTCAAAAGTTCCGGCGAGCGCCCATACATTTCTATGGGAGGAAAAGATCGATAGTTCGAACTCGGGACGATTCCGCATCGGATAATTCGTCCCGAGCGAATGCGCGCGGGGTCCCATTGCACGGCACTACGGCAGAAAAACCACCAACGTATGGCGAAACACTGGCCCTTTGCTGCAAAGCCGAACGTGCGGAAATATTCGCCTGCTCCTCTACTCCGTTGAGATGGACCGTAGCGAATGACACGGGCCAGCGCAACCAATCTGGCGTGGAGTAGTGCGGAGAACATAGCACGTGGTCGGGCGCGGAGACGGCGTGTGCTCTAGAAGCGCTTTTCTGTAGCATCGTGTGCGGTCCATCTTACGCGCCAAAAAGCGCAAGGTCTCTTCAATTTTTTTTTCTTCTTGTTTTTTTTTTTGTTTTGTTTTTGTTGACGGTTTGGTTGTTTGGTGCCAAAGTCTGCTTGTAAAGCTTTCTCAACGCGCGCTCAAAGCGCTCCTGTAGCGTCAAAACGCAGCGCGGATTCTCTTTTCCTTTTTTTTTCTTTGTTGCCGAAGGTCTGGCTGCTCGGCGCCAAAGTCAACTCGTAAAACTTTGTTCGTTTTATTTTTTTTTTGGTACGCGATTTTTTGAGAACTCGATGTTTAGTTACGTTGCTTTCCGGAGAATGCTTTTGTGCACGCGTTTTAAGCGCAGACGGCAGCAGACCATCCGTGAGTACTTTCGACAATAAGAAGTTTAATTTTAACCGTTTTTCTGTCCTTTTGTTAATTCGATCATTCGTATAATTCGACCAAAGTTCAAGGTCCCTCGAGGTCGAATTAACGGAAGTTTACTGTAATTCCTAAATGTAATCGAGAGAGTAATAAAAAATGCTTGTTGAACTTTTATCATGTAAATTGTGTTATTAATAGGTCGAAATAATTAGAGGTGGAAGCCATACACAACTAAACTTTAAATAATGTCAGCGTCTCAATATTATTGCAAAGTAATCAAAAGAGTAATCAGAAATTGCAATTGTACTTATATCGTCTGAGTTGTATCAATGATAAGTCGAGTAAAAATCAAGAGTAAACAAAACGTCCATTTAGCTAAAATAAAGTCAAGTGCACCCCAGTAACTCGAGGTTACAAAAAGAGTAATCAACATATCAATTGAGCCTCGTCAATCGTGGGACTAGTAACTCGAAGTAATTGAAATAGTGATAAAAAAATCAGTTGTCCCCAACAAAATCTAATTGTGTAAACAATTACTCTAAGTTATCAAAGATGTAAGCAAAACACGACCACTGAAGACGAATAATTGGATGTATATATTGTGAATTAAATTGACTGACCCTGGGAGTAAATTGGGTAGCGCTAAGATTAAATTGGATGGCGCTTGAATTAAATTGGGCGGCGCTTGGTTTAAATTAGCCGTCGTTTGGATTAAAATGAGTGGGAAAACCTGTAGTGTTCTATGTGTAACCAAAATAACTTTTACAGCGATAGCTCTTATGGGCTCTTCTTACCTCTGGAAATGACATCCATTGTAGTTGACGATGTTGTAGCTGTTGATGTTGTATTTGGCGTAGTAAAACTTAGGCTGTCCGTCATCGATGTTGCCAAATCCTCGAAAAAGATCGCCCACCGCCCGCGGGAATCAAACCCGGGTTCGCTGCGTGCGAAGCAGAGGTGTTACCACAGAACTATGTCACAGCGTTAACAACCCGTTCTATATATAGGGTTTTTGTAGCACCCAACGTTGCGTGAACACAATGCTGACACCCAACGACTTCGCCGTGATGGTGGGTTAACACAGAACTGCTCAATCTTTTGTTATGTCTATGCACTGGTGGTACTTGGGAAGTGACTAATGGGTGCAGAATTGACTTCAATGCACCGCCGAATACCCAATGAATCAGGTGCACCGGAGGCGTGATTCGTGCAAAAGTTGTTTATTGTTATTATTAAAACATAAAAGCAAAACAGCTACCTTCAACGTGATGGTGCTTCCTTGGCTTACAAAATCCTAACACATTTGACTCAAAACATGTATGGGAAACCACTCCAGGTTTTAATGTTTCTAACCTTGGAGTAAGAGAATCTCCACATTTGCATGGCATTTCACAAAACCCAAGCAAGGCATGGGTTTTGTGAAATGCCATGCAAACGTCAGTATTCTGTTTTCTGCCGATGTAGTTGCACAACAGTTGAGCCTAATACTGCTGCTGAACGTCATTGCATTCGAAGCAATCGAACAAAGATATCCGAGCTGATCATTTACTGAAATAAATCGAGAGAGCACCACAGACTGATCCTGAAGTATCCATAAATGTCCTAGAAGCGTGCACCTCTTCATAGCGGCAGCATCCAGCGAGCATCCGTTGTTCGGTACAGCCAACATGCAGCCTATGGGTGCTGCCCAAACATGAACTTTGTTCTATTTACCTGCACCTCCTGCACCGGTGCAGAAAAGTGCAGTGCGGTGTGCTTTCGGTCGTATCTCAATGCACACACCGGAGCTACACTGCCCTGCAATTTTCTGCACAAGTGCAGGAGGTAGAGATAAATTGAATGTATGCTACTGAGAACGACTGTCTGTCGTCTGCTATCGGGATCAGACGTGTGCCTTCTCCCTCTTTTACCCCGCCGAATTCTTTGTAATGCCCGGATTTACACAAATGGCACTGCCCTAGAGCACTTAGTGAAATAATCAAGGCACTGCCATCTTGGTCAGTTGGGGTGCGCTTGGGTGCGTCATAATCCAATTACGAAGCCTTGCTAAGGCGTTGTAATAAGATTATTTCTGCGCCCAACCGCACACGAACTAAGCAAAATGACTGTGCCCTGAGGCCGAACCTGCAAACTTGTAGAGGTCGTGTTCTTTTTTGTTTTTTTTTCAAGAATTTTTGTCTGTGCGGTTTATAGGGTATATTTACTGGATGCCATATTTGGGTGCACTGTTCACTGGGCATGCTCAGAATGAACTTGCACTTATAGGTTCCCA